>JAWWEI010254867.1:0-17024 GCA_035583255.1 Pseudotriton ruber | reverse complement strand
CTTCGATATGTGAATCAGGCCCTCAGAGGCAGAAACGACTGCTCCTGACCAGGTGGTTTATTTTCTTGCGATGAGCTAGGATGCACCGCAGAAAACAGGCGGCACCTGTAAACTCGTAATTCAGTGAGCCTTTGAGGACGAAAACTTGCGAGGCACACAAGCGAAGAAAATTGGTTCTCATGAACCGACTACTCGTAATCTGCGACTCCGGGAGCTGCCGCCAGAATATGGCAGCTGTAGCCAGATTCTGGCAACAGCCCCCGAGAACCACCGACTCTTAATCGGGGTTAGTGAGGCACGAGTGTCCACGATACTGAAAGAGAATATTTTGGCCTTTGGCAGGGATTTTATCTTTCTAGGGGTAAACAAGGGCTGTTGTCTGGGATGTATTGGTCTAGCATCCAGCATGAATAACAGGTAATGGTGGCTTTGCAATCTGCTATGCACTGACTTTAGGCTGTGGGCAGAAGCCCAAAGAACAGCATATTCAAGGAAAAAGATACTTGAGATTGGCTTGTTCTTTACAGGCAGACAGCCCATGAATCAAAGAACAAATAAGAGTTGTTACACTGAAGTAGGCTGGATGAGAAGGATGTATGGTGAAAAGGGAGAGAGATATAATGATGCACCATGTGAGGAGGTGAAGGAAATTACCCCCACCCCTCCACATGAGTCCAATGGGTCTCCCGTCACACCTAACATCTTCTTGGGAGGTGTGGACGAATAGGTGGTGATGGTAGAACTACGCACTTTCTACATCTTCCAAACTGATTGACTGGAGACCTGTCTCTGGAACACCTATTCTGGAAACCCCTAAATGGAGAGAATTAATCAGCCCCACTACCTACACTTCGACGGTCTAGAAGACTAAGGTGGCTTGAGTTAGTATTGATATAGCAGTAAGTGACTTTGCAGTTAGGCAACAGTTTAAGTTAACTGCGCAGAGTTCTTTGCCATTAAATGGAAAGTCAAGTACCTTCTCCTGGGTATCCGGTTGCAGAGTAGTGGCTGGCATCTCATATCAAATCTCAGGCACACGGCACTTGCAGCCATGTCCATATGTGGTACAATTGGACTCAAATGGGCCAAAGAAAATGTGTAGGTGTGATGGAGTGTAATAGATGCCCATCTAAAAATCCACAGTTATGCCATGATTGACAAAGAATTGTAACTCTCATCACAGTTTGGGATTAACCGCAGCCAAACTGATATCAGTCTTAGCCTGTCTCAGATAGAGCAAGGCACTAGAATACATCTTCTTCCCTAAGGAATGTAGGAGCTATTCTTTCCTTCCAGGAGAAACCAATGAGGAGAAAGAAGATGGCTTGCAGTCACTCACAGCACCCAAAATAATGAGAGGCTATACGTGAGGCTCCGATCTGAGACACATGGGAACAGAAGGAAGAGAAGTATATGAGCCATCTATCTGCCTATTCGTAGCCTAGAGTGAGTATAGGGTTTTCACACCAGTGGCCACCCAGAGGACATCTGACTGCAGCATAATACCTGACTTTGGAGACTTTGCAAAAATCATTGGGCCTTGAACTCCACTCTCCACTCTCAGGCAGCTGTTCAGGTAATTTAAACCCCAGCCACTGTACCATATGGTTAGCAATTTGTGCAGGTTACTGATACAGGACAAAGAAATGTCTTGGGGCTTTTCTAACATGAGTCAGAGCATGAGTCTGCATGAGGAGTATGGACTGGGATACCAGAAGCATTGACCGGGAGACAGCTTGGAAGCGAATCCTTAAGTAAGAGCAGCCAGGAAGAAGGAAGAATCACCAACTGTAGAGGTTCAATTAAAGTTGGTTTGTGTGCTAATTTCTCTGGGGATATCGGGGAATGCAGTGGAGGCAGGAAACAGGATATTGTCTCTTTTATAAAATGCACAAAGTATGACTTCATACAAAAGGTTATCATAAATTTGTGGAGAGTGACCAAAATGTAGGGCTCAAAAGCAGGTAAGGATTCGGTCACATTGGGAGGAGCCTGTTCCGCACAGTGTGCTGTCAGCTTCACCTTACCCAATAGCCTCTTCCAGGGGACCGAAAATGGACAAGAAATACCTATAGATGAAGCAGGTACCACTGCACAGCATCCAGCCCACCAGTGTAGTGAGTAAGAAAGGGAAATGAAGCAATAGTAGAGAAAAATCTGAGCAATTTTTAATATTTTTTTATTGAGCTGTTTTTATAATTTTATGAATTTATCACGATTTTTCTTATACTGAATTTATTGTGACTTTTTGGCATTTTATACGCTGGCTTATACTTTGATTAAATTTGTATCCTGAATAAAGTGATTTGTTCATTCATTCATTCTCTGAGCATTTCTCCTAGCTAAGGTTTGGAGAGTGAAATCAGCTAAACTTGCGGTTTAGACCCTCTGGCCAAAAACACTGAAGGGTGGTGTGGTTGGTCAGCCTCCTCATGAGAAGAACCTTGGCCCCATTCAGCCATTTTGGATGAAGATTGGTGAACGGGGCAAGAATCCCGTGGAGAAACAGAGTTAGCTCCAGCAAGGGGTGACAAGTCTGGGGACCGTCGGCCAGCTTCTTGAGGAAAAAAGGAGTAGGTCACTTGGGATACCAAGGTGTGCTTCTAGGAGCATTGATTGAAGGATAAAAAAAACGGCACTGAAATTTCCTCAGGAGGAACTCCTGTGTAAGCTATCTTGGCAACAGGGATGAGGGCACTCCCTCAGTTGATGACCTTCAGTATTTGACACAGTCTCTGACTCCATTCACACTAATCTATCTAACTGCCTCTCTGCAATCCAGAACTGTATGCACTTACACTCACTTCATCTTAATGCTGCCAAGACTGATATCTTATACTTTCCTACTCCATCTCCTTTTCATGCCCCTCCCCACTCCTTTGTTTTCTCTCCTAATTCTCTCCCTCTAAGAAGGCCAAAAATGTAGGCATTATTTTTGATCCTTCTCTCTCCTACATCTCTCAAATTTCTGTTCTCTTTTTGACCTGCAACTTCCAGCTCTTTAATCTGAGAAAAATGTGATCTTGCCTTACATTCAAAGCTGCAAAAACACTGATCCCCACTCTTGTTTTATCTCGTCTTGACTTTTTTTTACCTGCCTCTTCCCTCACTCCTCTTCATCTTGTATTCAATTGTACTGTCAGCTTTATCTTCAATCTTCCTCCTTCTGCTCACATCTTTCCTCTTGTTATATCCCTCCACTGAGTGACTTTTCTGGTTCGCCTGAAATTTCGCTTTATGTGGGTAATCTTCATGCATCACCATGGTCTGTCTCCCCCTACCTTTCTACCAATGTCAACCCCTGCCAGCCAACCAGGAACCTCATTTCTGCAAGTACAGTGCTTTCCTTCTTGCCTCACCTACTCCATTGCATCTCTTCTTGATTCCATGTTTTTTCTCAACTTTCCCCTTATCACTGGAACTCTTTAACCCTCTTTGTTCATTCTGATCCATCCCTCTCTCTGCTTAAACCATTGGTTAAAACACACCTGTTTCATGATTATTTTCCTTGCACCAGTTTTAATTGCTGAATTGTGTACTCTGTTGCTATATAAACAGTCTGTCTTTCTGTCTTTTGCCATGTACAGTGCTTAGGTGTTGAGTGCTTTATAAATAATTTGTATTAAATAACTCACCAGCACTACATAGCATACACTGGCTACCAACATGCTGGTAAATTACCTTCAAAGCCCTCTGAATGGCACATAAGTCCACACATAAAACAAGGCCAGAATTCCTTAAATGGAAGTTCAAACCGACAACACAGACCTCAGATCAGGTGATGGCCCCATCCTTTACCAACATTCTTCAAAAAGAGAATGAATGAGATAATCTTTACCACCATGGCAGCAAAGATATGGAATCTTACACCCGAACAAATAAGGTCCATATCCCACCCACCGCCTCTTGGGGAGATAAACAAAAACATGGCTCTTGCCATCAACACATGAAGCAAAACTGGGAAATATGCACACAACCAAGCAAAAATGACTCACTACCCAAACACTACAGAATGTAGAATGAGAAACAGCTGGAGAACAACACCCAACCAAGCAAGGACCGCAACCCTACACACAAGCACACCTCGCCCTGCCCTGCAATAATACACCTAAACCACAGAGGCAACAGAACCCACAACCAAACCGGACTAAAGTGACAGATATATTACACCAAGGAGGGAAGGTAAAAAAAAAACCACAAACCCACTCCAGAAAAGACAAAGAAGGTTTAACATTCAGGCACCTAACAGGGACATCCATCCATCTGCAGGCAGCACAACCATGAATCTATCCTATAACGCCACATATCAATTTTGTATGTATGTTTTGGCTAGCACCCCAATCAACATCAAGGAGATAGTGGGGATCACGGCCTAATATAATGGATATGGTTTACATGCACTATTTTGAGAGTGCACAATGGATAACCCACGTCTCACCCTCTCTGCAAATCTTTGCCAACTTCAGCATTAAGTAGGAAATACTGCTGACCCTGTCAGGTACAGTGACTCACTAGTGAATTGTCAGGAACCATCACTTCCGCCTCTGTGCTCTCCCTAGACACCCATATTTAACTAGGTATGACTCCTGGCATTTACAGATTTTAAATTAACCTTTATTATGCTCCAGAAACACATGGAGAAACAATAAGGACCTGATGGACAATCATCTGTTATAGACTAACTGATGATAGAGGTGTCATTTAATGAGACACCAGTATCACAAAGTGTACCCCTTATCTCCAATGATCTCCTTTGTACCACCTATAATTTGACCGCCAAATTTCTTCTTTCATAACAAAGATTGATGGTGGTTACCGCCAAAAATCTTTGCTATGATTTTTGGCCAAACCGAGGTTTTTCCTCGGTTTGGCTGCCTAACTCATAATGAGGGGCTCAATGTTATTAGGGATCAAAGGCTACTTGACGCCACTTGTGTTACCAAAAAAATACAGTATGAGTGAACTAATCACAGAGATTTATCCAAAAATGTACTTGTTTTGCTTTCCATGGTAGTGTTTAATTATGGTCCTAAGTTAAAGTGGCCACTGGAAATGGTGAGCTGGGCAGGAGAGGCAGACAGTCTCAGATCACTGTGCTGGGCAGGAGAGGCAGACAGTCTCAGATCACTGTGCTGGGCAGGAGAGGCAGACAGTCTCAGATCACTGTGCTGTCACAAAGATTAAATTGTGTTACTTACATGGGTGCAACTGCTGCACTGTTTCTGTGCCTTCTAAACAGGCCACAGCATCCTGTGGGACAGCAAGACTTGTCACCCTGCATAAGCAAAAAGAAGAAATTCAATAATGTTGTTTGCATACTATTTCCGAGCTCAACTGTGCATACGTTTTTAGACACATGTTCTATTTTTTCTCCACAAGAAATAATTCCAACCTCCTAGATATTTACTTGTTTCCCACCCCCTATATGTTACCCAGTATTAACCTTCATTTAATGTTTTACACAAGTCACATGTTTACATGCGTACAGTCAGGAATGGAATAGTAGTAGGAATATGCATACCGTCCGCATGCGGACGGTATGTGTACTCCTACTACTGTCTCATAATCATGTGTACAGTGAAAACATGAGGACCCATATGTGGGATCCGCATGTGTTCACTGTACGCGTGCCGACGTATGACTCTAATAAGGGTGTGAGTCCCTTATGCCGTGTTTGTCCTTTCTGGGCATGATGCACCCTATCCAACTACAGGAATGAGCACAGGGCCCCATCTAAATTAATCTTACCCAACTCTTGGGTTAGAAAATGATGATGAACATTAACAACTATGCATTAATTTACCATGCCTCCATATAACAGCCAGGTGAAATAGAAGTCAGCCATTAAGGTGCCAGAGGGACGCTGCCTTTCATCTATGTGAGCCATACTCGGCTCCCGGGTTGTACGCCAGTCCCAGGAGTAAAAATGAAAACACCTTCTGCTGCACAGCCAGCCACACTATTCCTACAACCAGCCATGCTACTGCGCGTGTGCCATGTACACTGTTGTGTACATGGCACACGCGCAGTAGTGTGGGCGGCCATGTACGGAGCAGCCAGCCCAACATATGGCGGCATGCATCCCAAGCTCTGTAGGCGCTCCTACTTACCGCACCGGCTAGGGCTGCGTGCAGACAAACATCGGCACCTAATACTTCATAGGTTTTCTAGTGGTTCTTTTTTAAAGCTCCCCCATCCCCATTACTGCCTGGGGGATGGCTGGAGAAAGCATGAAGGTTTTACCGTAAGCGCAGGATCCGTGCTGCAGTAGTTTCTCCTCTCCCAACCCTTTTCTATACAATATGCAGATTGTGGAGCAGTCTAGAGCTGCCATAGCAGGTACTGTATGTGATGTGTGAAACACATCACACCAAGTTCAGCTGCGGCCTTCTTGGCATGTCACATAAGGAGTAAAGGACAGGAGAAGAGAGGGGATAGGAAAGAAGTGAGTGGAGTAAATGAAAGGAGCAGAGAAGAGAGGGGATAGGAGAGGAGTGAGTGGAGTAAATGAAAGGAGCAGTGAAGAGAGGGGATAGGAGAGGAGTGAGTGGAGTAAATGAAAGGAGCAGAGAAGAGAGGGGATAGGAGAGGAGTGAGTGGAGTAAATGAAAGGAGCAGAGAAGAGAGGGGATAGGAGAGGAGTGAGCGGAGTAAATGAAAGGAGCAGAGAAGAGAGGGGATAGGAGAGGAGTGAGCAGAGTAAATGAAAGGACAGGAGAAGAGAGGGGATAGGAGAGGAGTGAGTGGAGTAAATGAAAGGAGCAGAGAAGAGGGGATAGGAGAGGAGTGAGTGGAGTAAATGAAAGGAGCAGTGAAGAGAGCCTTTCCTCACCTCTCCTTTACTCTTATCTGCTGGATAAAAAGGGGAGTGGAAGAGAGGAATGGAGAAAAGATGATACCAGAGGAGAGTGAAAGAGAGTAAAAGAGTAAAAGACAGGAGAGGATGAAAGTGAGGAAGGAGAGGAGAGGAAAAATAGTGGGGGAAAAGAAGAGAGAATGGAAAAGCAAAGAAGGCGAGAAGAGAAGCTATGAAGAGCAGGGGCAACTTTACTGGTGGTGGGTGGCGGTGTTACTCCCACCTCAGATTTGTCACTCTCTCGGGTAAATTACACATTTGTTGCCAGAAAAGGCACATTATTTGTTTTAATTGCATATTTGTTGGGAATTTGGAGTGATTTGTGTGTCTATTGGAAAATTGTCATGTGCACCAGGGTGTGCAACCCCCCCACAAATATTTCAAGGGTAGCTATGTCCCTGAGGATGAGAGGAGAGGTGTGAGGAAAGAGGCGAGGAAATGAGATGAGAGGAAAAGAAGTGAGGAGAAGGAAAGAGAGGCGAGGAGGAAAAATGAGGAAAGTGAGGCGAGGGGAGAGGCAAGGAAGAATAGGAGAAGAGGAGAAGCAAGGAGAGAAAGAGAAAAAAAAAGAAAGAGAAAGAAAGAAAAGTGGAGAAGATGAGAGGACTGAAACAGGAGAAAAGAAAGGGGTAAGAGAAGAGTGAAGGAAAGGAGAGGAGCGTGAAAGAGGAGAGAAAGGAAAGGAGAGAAACAGGTGAAGAGAAGAGATGTGAGAGGAGTTGAGGAGTGAAAGTGAGGAGGGGAGTGGAGTTGAGGGGAAAAAAGCAAGGAAAGAAAAAAAAGAAAGAAAGGAAGGAAGAAAGAGAGAGAAAGAAAGAGAGAAAGAAAGAAAGAAAGAAAGAAAGAAAGAAAGAAAGAAAGAAAGTAAGAAAGAAAGAAAGAAAGAAAGAAAGAAAGAAAGAAAGAAAGAAAGAAAGAAAGAAAGAAAGAAAGAAAGAAAGAAACCACCTTGCAGGATGTACCCTAAAAGCGCTTGCCCTATGTCTAAAATCTATGGTCTACGCAGCCTATCAAAGCTAGCATGAGGTTCATTTATGACCCACAGTTACGTGGCGGCTCAGCAGCCCTCTGCTGCTCTGGCCCACCGGGAATTGGAAACCCCATCCAGATTAGTCAATCCGCCCCTGATTCTGAGTTTTGTACTTTTGCCCTCTGTTAGATCCTACAGAGTTCAACATATGGGGCCTTGTTCACGAAGCATGTGTAGGACGTGAGTATATAAACAGGGCCAGACTGGGAGCTCAAACCGGCCCGGTCAAATTTGCCAACCGGCCCCTCTGCTGTCTGGTTTTGCAAAACCGGCCACCGGTTTATAAAAACCCACTATCTGGTTTTGTAAAACCGGCCACCGGTTTTTAAAAACTGTCCCTCTAAGCGCAAAACTGGCCTCAAGCCGACCGGCCCACCAGGGATTTTCCCGGTCTCACGGCTGGCTAGTCCGGCCCTGTATATAAAAGAGTTGTATATTCACGTTCTACACATGAATGCCAAATGTGTAACTCTGCCAATTCACAAAGCCATGCTTAGTTGGAAGCACCGGTTGTAACTTGCAATGAGTAAAACTGGTGGAAGAAGAGAACGCCCACCAGTTTTACAACAATATGGTGTGCATCCTGCTCACCACATGAGCAAGATGCCCACCACATGCGCAAAATGCACACCCCTTGCGTAAAATGTGCACCACAGAGAGGGAAAGGAAGGACAAACAAGGCAGGAAGGAAAAGCCATGGAAACAAGGGGAATGAATGAAAGAAGGAAAGAAAAAAGGAAATAGAAGGAAAGTAGGAAAGAAATAAGGAAAGAAGGAAAGAAGGAATGAAAGAATGAAGGAAGGAAGGAAAGAAGGAAAGCAATAAGGAAAGAAAAAATAAGAAGGAAAGAAAGAAAGAAAGAAAGAAAGAAAGAAAGAAAGAAAGAAAGAAAGAAAGAAAGAAAGAAAGAAAGAAAGAAAGAAACACACCCATGTGGTGTTGTGATGCAATGTTGCAGCCATTTTGGACATTCCGGGTAATCGCTTCTTCAAGTTCAGTGGTGTCTCGTGTCTCATTCGTCCGTGAGTAGGTATTTTCTTGTTTTCCTTCTTTTCTTCCTCAGTTTGCTTTCTTCTTTTCTTTACCTTCTACCCTGTCTTTGCCCCTTGGCTGGGTCTTTACCTCCTGGGTATTCCTGGGTCCATGGATCGTTCCCTCCTCAGGCGGTGGGGCTCAGTGTCCTCTGGTCCAGGGTGGGTTCCACCTTCCCTCCTTCTGTTTGGGCTCCCCCTGCTTGTCCCTCCTGTGTCTCCTCTCTGTCTGGGTTCCAGTGGTCAACAATCCAGGCCAGCTAGATCTGTCTGGGGATTGCATGGCTCCTGACTGCCAGTGTCTTGGTGTTCTTACCCAGGGTTCCGGTTCCACGAATTCCAGGGCCGCTAGACCTGTCTGGGGAAGACTGTGGGAATTAACTCCCTCCTAGTTGTCTCTGTTTGTATCAGTGCCCGTCCTACGGTATAATCATTATATCATCCTTAAATCACACATCTGTGAGTTAAAGATGGTATAATAATTATAATGTATTTTAATTAATAAAAATAATTATAATACGTCACCTTAACAATGATATTTCTTTGGTTTTAGTGCGTTAACATACGTTAACCTCACCTTATCTTTCCCTTGAAACTGAAGGTTTTTTAAGCTCTAATTAAGGTGAGTTCGTCACACATAGGATTTCCAAAATTTCAATTTGCTATAACTTTTGAATCATTTCATGGCTTTGAATGAAATTTGGCAAAAATCTAAGAAAAACAATATTTTTCATAATTTGCAAATTTCATGAAGATACTTTACATATTTTTTAAGTAATTGCAAATAAAAAAAGGCATGTTTAAAACGTGCAAGTGGGATTTCCCATAGGGAAAATCACCAACTTTTGCTTAAAATACTAATTAAAATACATTATAATTATTATACCAGCTTTAACTCACACACATGTGATTAAATAAAGGTACCATAATTATAATTAACTAATTAAAATAAATATTTATTATTATGCTATTCTTAACTCACACACCTATAGTACATAATGTAGATAAGGTAAGAATACATACAATATACATGTGTGGGTTAAGTATAGAATAATCATTACAATTCATTTTAATTAATTCATTATAATTATCATACCATCCTTAAATCACACATGTGTGTGAGTTAAAGATGGTATAATAATTATAATGTATTTTAATCAATATAAATTATTATAATTATAGTCTGTCATCTTAACAATGATATTTCATTGGTTTTAGTGTGTTAACAGCACATTAACCTCACCTTAATAAGTTAAAGGAAATATCAACTAAATTTCAGTGTCCATTGCCAATCATACTAAGCCCTTAAGGTCAATTAACATATAGGTCTACACTTTCACTCGGCTAATGATGACTGTGGTGATGATCTCCATTTTTTCTCTCCATTTGCTTCTTCACAGGACATCTGCTTCTTCTCGGGACCCTGGATATAGCCCAGTAAAGCTGTCCCCATCAGCAACTTCATCATACATTCCATTGGATTCTACACTAAGATCTCGGGCTTCAGCGTTAACCGACAGGGGACTATTACGAAGAGCACTTTCCCGCCACACTGGTCACAAGATTCAGAGCCATGGGTGCCCTCAAAGGGTGATGTCCCATAAATTAACAAGCTTAGACCCATGGGGAATGGTGGAAGAATGAGCCTGGAAGGGTATGAGGACGGAATTTGCAGTCTATACATACAGTAGTCGACAGTAAAACCAAAACTTCCATGTAGTATAACAAGGTATATAACATTAGGACACACTTCTCTCTTTCTCTAGCCTCCTACCTTACCCTCCCTTGCTCTATCAAGGCGAACAGTCGCTTACTATGCCTTGATAATTTCCATCCCATAGGATTCCAAGGGCAGCTGGAGAGTGCGTAATAGCCGCGTGAGCGGTACCCAAGGCTGCGGTACCCGAGGCTCTATACAAATGTTAAGTAACATAACATAACATTAACTTTATCTTTAAACTGAAGGTTTTTTAAGTTATAGTTAAGGTAACTTCGTCACAAATAAGATTTCCTAAATTTTGATTTGCTATAACTTTTGAACCATTTCATGGATTTGAAGGCAATTTGGCAAAAAACTTAGAAAAATTATATCTTTCATAGTTTTCAAATTTTATGAAGATACTATAAACATTTCTTAAGTAATTGCAAAAAAAAACCATGTCTATAATATGCAACTGCGATTTCCCATAGGGAAAATCACCAATTTTTGCTTAAACTACAAAATAAAATACATTATAATTATTATACCATCTTTAACTCACACGTGTGATTAAAGAAAGGTATAATTATAATTAACTAATTAAAATATTTTTGTATTATTGTGCTATACTTACACACACCTATATTGTATAAGGTAGGCAAGGTAAGAATACATAAAATATACATGCTTGAGTTAAGTACAGTATAGAATAATAATTACAATTCATTTTATTTAATTAATTATAATTATCATACCATCCTTAAATCACACGTTTGTGAGTTAAAGAGGGTATGATAATTATAATATATTTTAATTAATACAAATAATTATCATTATAATACATCATCTTAACAATGATAGTTCATTGGTTTTAGTGCAATAACATACTTTAACCTCACCTTAATAAGTTAAGGGAAATATCAACTAAATGTTAGTGTCCATTGCCAATCATACTAAGTCCTTAAGGTTAATAAACAAATAGATTCTACACTAACACTCGACTAATAATGGCTGTGGTGATGCTCTCCATCTTGTTTCTCCATTTGCCTCTCTCTTGTTTTCCCATTTGCTTCTTCACAGGACATCTGCTTCTCCCCAGGACCCTAGATATGCCCAGTGAGATTGTCCCCATCAGCGACTTCATCATACATCTCATCGGATTCTACACTAAGATCTCGGGCTTCAGCGTTAACCGGGAAGGGGGGACTATTACCACAAGCACTGTCCGGCTGCACTGGTCGCAAGATTCAGTGCAGGGGGTGCCCTCGAAGGGTGATGTCCTGTAGATCAACAAGCTTAGACCCGGTGGGAATGGTGGAAGAATGAGCCCGGAAGGGTATGAGGTCAGAATTTGCAGTCTATACATAGTCGACAGTCAAAGTAAAATCAAAACTTCCACGTAGTATAACAAGGGATATAACATTAGGGCACACTTCTCTCTTTCTTTAGCCTCCTACCTTACCCTCCCTTTCTCTATCAAGGCAAACTATTGCTTACTACACCTTGATGCTCCCATCCCATAGGATTCTGAGGGCAGTTGAACAGCGTGCGAGGGCCGCATGAGTGGTACCAGAGGCGCTATACAAATGTTAAGTAACATAACATAACATTAACTTTCCCTTTAAACTGAAGGTTTTTTAAGTTATAGTTAAGGTAAGTTCATCACACATAGGATTTCCCAAATTTCAAGTTGCTATAACCTTTGAACCATTTCATGGATTTGAATGAAATTTGGCAAAACACTTAGAAAAACTATATCTTTCATAGTTTGCAAATTTCATGAAGGCACTATAAATATTTTTTAAGTTATTGCAAATAAAAAAAGGCACATTTAAAACATGCAACTGGGATTTCTCATAGGGAACATCGCCAATTTTTGCTTGTGGATACAGATTAACTGCTGAACGGATGTTTGTCAAATTTTGTTAAATTAAAGATTTAGTTTGGGAAGAAAGTCCTTTGGGTCATAGAAGTTTGTGGGTATAGTAGAAACTGATATATTTGTTTTTAAAAATGCCTCGTCAAAAGGTCAAAGATATAGTACCCAGAATTTACTGGAAAATGTATTTTTTTGTTTTTTCGTATTTGCATCCATGGACGCATATAATTTAGGTGCTTTTAAAGAATGGGGGGGTTTAAGTTAAATAAAAGGCATGGTTGAGACCACCTGTATGGTGTCTATAACCGCCTGCTTATAGTCAAACTACAGCAGAAGAACTTGGCTATCATTTTAAGTCCAGACAACTAATCCCAAAAAATCCCTGTAACGCTCAGTGAACAGTTTGTACTAATTCTTATTCTGGTCCTCCTTTAACTTCCTGTGGGCTATATAGAGACTTTATAAACTGGGATGGAACCCTGAAGACCTTCCTATCCCCCATCCCCACCTTCCCCTCACATTCCTCACTGCCCTTTGTTTTTGTTTGTTTTGTTTTAATTTTCACACGTCACTGCGTTTAGAAGCTGCTATTGACTATTTTTAACACCTAATAAAAGTATAATAATAATAATCATAATAACAATAATAACACCCAAATGACAAAGAAAGAACATTGCGGCTGCTAAATACCATGTTATATGCCTACCAATCATGTACCCTTATGATTGCTGCTTGCTGAACCCCAGCAACACCATTCCACCCTGCCACCTCTCATTATGAGTGCAGCTTGTGATCCCCAACACCCACAATAGCCCCCAATAACAAAGGAACATGACTTACCTGGCTCTCTCTCCGTGGCTTCACCAAGCATGATGTTACTGCTCGGCGAAGCCACGTGCGCAGGCGCTGCATCTACAAACAAGCAAAAAACAAACGTTTGAATGATTGCGACAGGCCTCATAAGAGCAAGCCAGACATGAACCAAAAATAATTACAATACATGGCACACACGTGCAGCAGCTCTGACATAAGAATACCGTGGGACAGTATAATATCTGGACATTGCAAATTGACAAGCAAGTCATTTGTACTGAACTCAGCTCTGAGAAAAGAATGTTTACCCCTAATGTAAATAAGTACACAGGGCACTATAGAATGTTAACTGAAGAAACAATCAGTATAAAGCTAGTGTGCTTTTTACACACATACTATAGCCCCATCTTATTGTCTGGGCAGATGACAACAACAATAAAGCAGGAAAACCACTCCTAGTCGCCTGTGAATGTCTAAAAAAAGGGGCTAGGATTGCTTGAACGCCTCAATGCTAACAGACGTGCATGTGAATCTGCACTGGAATAAAACTGTCCTTCACACAGAGAATGAGTGTGTGGCTTTATTACCCTCTGCCCATCTTCCACCTTGGACTTTGTACATGAGATGATAGGGCAAGCAACGCTACGAGGAACACCTCATTGGGTGTAAATCACCATTCCAAAAAGAACCTCAGTGCTAGTGGCTTCCTATGGCTTAAAGGCGTATTCTACCCTATGCGTTTACTGCAGATTCCAGCTCTCATACCCCCATAAGAAAGGTCCTGGGTTACTTACCTTATGTTACATGCCTCCTGCCTCCTAAATGCAGCACTTGAAAATCACACTGCTCCAGCTCACTTCTGCTCCATTTTCTCTCCCTTCTCCATAGCCCCAGCCAAGGTGCTGAATAGCAAGGTATGGACAAGCTGACGCGATGAATTTGTTGCAGTGCTGACAAGCCCTATCATAACTGCAAGAAATGCATCACTTCAGCCAGGCTATTCTGCAGCTGGACTGGGGCTATGGAGGAGGAGGGAAAGAAGATGGTGCAGGACTGAGCTGGGGCAAAGCAATTTTCAAGTGCTACAAATAGGAGGCAGGAGACATGTATTAAAAAGTATGTGCACCAGGGCCTTTCTTATCGGGGACAGGAGGGCTGGAATACGCAGTAAAATCATAGTGTGGAGCACTCTTTTGAAGGAATGAGCAAGTATTCCAATCAGCACGGGGACCACAAGCCCTATCAATAAAGGAGTAAACCAGGACTCGGGGTGGCGCAGGTGAACAGTGTCTGAGAGTTTTATCACAGTGAAGCTGGCATTAACCGAGGGGCACCATTTGATAATGTTGACATGAAATACGTTACATAGCAAATGTAACAAAAGGACATGAATCAGTAACTTGTGGGCAGACATCTTCCAGCACGGTGTCGAGAGCAACCTCCCCACTAAACATGTCTGTCTGGTTCTTGCTGCATCACAAACTACTGTATGTTAAGATATTACAAGCATCCCAAGAAAAAAAACTGCATAAATCATGCCAACACTTTGTGTGGATTGGAGGTATTTGTACAGCATTGTGCAAGATTTGGGCCTTCTCATAAGAAGAAATGCAACTGAATGCCTTGTTGTCCTTACTGTTCAATTGCCATTCACACCAGAACTCAACTTTGGATTTGCTATAACTTTTGAACCATTTTATGGATTTGCATGAAATTTGGCAAAAAACATAGAACAATTTTATCTTTTATTTGGCAAATTTCATGATATATATATCATGAAAAAAAATTATGATATAAAAAACCTGTGAAATTCCAAATAAAAAAAACCTTCGGTTTTTAACAGGTAAGATACGGTGAGGTGATGTTTGAACTAACGCGGTAAAACCAATGAGATACCTCTATTATGGTGAGGTTAATATTATTTAAAAAAAACAACTTGCACACTCATAATATATGCGGTAGGTAAGCAAAAAATAAATATATTATGAGTGCGCGAGACAAGGTAAAACTTTTAAAAACATTTTTTTAAATAATATCAACTTCCGTAATAGAGGTATCTCATTGGTTTTACCGTGTTAGTTCAAATGCCACCTCACCTTATCTTAACTGTAAAAAAAACTAGTTTTTTTTTTATTTGGAATATATATTATAGAGCGGTGATAGGTGCTCTATAGATAAGGTGACTTAGTCACTCCATAGGAAACCTGAATTTTGAAAGTCCTATAACCTTTGAAACATTTGATGTATCGGGCTGAAATTTGGCAAAACTACTTAGACGCCCACTCCGAATTTCTTTGCCAAATTCCAAGTTCCTAACATTTATAGTTCAAAGGTTATTCAAAAAACACAAAAATAGGTGGTTTTCAGAAAATGAATGGGATTTCCCATAGGAAATTTTCTGGAAGTCGCAAATGTTTGCTCACCTCCGCAGCCCAAACCACTGAACGGATTTAAATAATTCTTTTTAATTTGAAATCTGCTATAGCTCAAAGGAAATCCTGTAGTTGGGATTTTTTGTCGCTATTATAGTTTAGGAGATATAGCCTTTCAAAGTACCTTCATTAAATATGCAAGATATCTCTCTTTTTGAACATTCCTGGAATTCTTTTTTTTGTTACTTTAAGTGCGTCCGCGGACGCAATTCAAAATCGGCCAGAAATGGCATTAGGGGGTCTTTTTGCATGCAACCAAAGGCAGGGATCTACCCCAAATCGTTGGGCGAACACACGACTGCCTTTTGTTGCATTCAAAAAGACCTTATACTTTTTTTGGGGACCATTTTAGACGTCTGCGGATGCAGCCGTTTTTCGGCATGCCTGACCCTCCTGGAAGTCAGGCAAGTCACTTCTGTTTGCTATTTTATGCAAATTAGGTGAAATCTAGCCAATGTCCGCGGACAAAAAAAGTATTAGGCGATTTGCGTCTGCGGACGGAATTGAATTAAAAAAAAATAATAATTCAAACTAAAGTAAATATTTTATATTGGATAGGAATATATTTTAACCAATATAAAATATTTATTTTAGTAGAAAAATCTCTATGAAAGTGTTTTTCATACAATGACACATATGAGTGTCTTATTGGGGGGTGGTGCCAAGAAGTGGCACCTAACCCCCCAAAAACTTATTAGCGTATTATTGAGGGAGGGGCCGCGAAGCGGCACCTCACCGCCCGAACACTTATCAGCATCTTAT
The DNA here is from genome assembly GCA_035583255.1 of Pseudotriton ruber. Taxonomy (NCBI): domain Eukaryota; kingdom Metazoa; phylum Chordata; class Amphibia; order Caudata; family Plethodontidae; genus Pseudotriton; species Pseudotriton ruber. The sequence continues at coordinate 521 of JAWWEI010254867.1, read as the reverse complement.
TGGGGAGGTGCTGCAAAGCAGCACCTCACTGCCCGAACACTTATCAGCGTCTTATTGGGGGGGAGGTGCCCCGAAGTGGCACCTCAGCGTCCAAACAGTTATCAGCGTCTTATTGGGGGGAGGTGCCGAGAAGCGGCACCTCACTGCCTGAACACTTATCAGCGTCTTATTGGGGAGGAAGTGCTGCGAAGCAGCACCTCACCTCCCAAAATTTTTTTTATGATATAAAAAAAACTTTAAATACAATTTTAATAATTATTAATCACCGTTATAAAGGTATTTAATTGGTTTTACTGCGTTAGTATCAAACATAATCTCACCTTATCTAACTTGTTAAAAACTGAAGGTTTTTTTATTTGGAATTTCAAGTTTTTTTTAATATCATAAAAAAAATTTGGGGCGCTCATAAGTGTTCGGGCGGTTTTCGGGCGGTGGGATGCCGCTTTGCGGCACCTCCCCCCAATCAGACGCTGATAACTGTTTGGGCGGTGAGGTGCTGCTTCGCGGCACCTACCCGCAAT
>JAWWEI010243788.1:0-17111 GCA_035583255.1 Pseudotriton ruber | reverse complement strand
GGGCTGTACATTGCTGGCTGGTTTTGTTGAGAGTTTGCTGGCATATTGTAAAAATGTAATGGACTGCTTTGTGAATCAGGAGTAACATCATCATACTCATGATCTGGCCATTGGTTTTCAGGCAGAGCATCAAATGACCTTGTATGGTCAGAACCTAGGTCGGGAACTGTGCATTGAGGAGTGGTATTTGGCACTTGGGACCGAGATACATTCGATGTGGTTTGCACCAACTCTGGGCTGAGACCCCCAATTTGGGTCTTTTCAGATCTTGACAAGGCAGCCTCATTCCGATGGATATTTTTACCGTTTGTGGACCTTCTTAATTGCAGGATGGAACAAACAGTTAATTTGGTGGAATTTAGGGCAGCATAGGATGTGTTATTTGGAGGTGTGATCTTTGAAACTGCTTCAACTGGTTGCTTTCTTCTTTTTACTGCTTTGCCTGTTAACAAAAACATTTGTTAATAATGATCTACAACAGCAAGGCTCAGCAAAACACTTACTAAACTACTGAACTTCTTTGTATGAATTTAATTGATTAAAGAAACCCAATTTGTTATAAACAAACAAAAACAGATATTATACATAAAAAGATAAACTGGTTCAGATCAATGAAATATGCGGCACGTCTGTATTTTAGGCAGTAAAATTGCAGAAAAGTTATGTATGGCAAAGTAGCAGCATTTTTGCAGCAAGAAAAGAACACAGGTGCAGGAAGGAAGAGGGACACCAGCAAGATAAGTACCTGTGCGAGTACTGCCTGAGCATTGCTGGTGCATAGAAAAAAGTTTAAAATAGTGCCTCAGAATGCAGCCTCCGGAATTGAATGTAGGGACAGTTCAGCCCGCCACTTTGAGTGTTCTTAGGTGCCTGCATGCAATTCCCCTTTTTTACAGTTTAAGTTTTTTGCAACCTAGGTTTTTGATTTTTGGCCCTGGCTGCATCCATTGCGTGGCGTGACGTCCCTGTAGGCGCAAGCTATATGGTTTTTCTTTTTGTCTTCTGTGGAATGCAGAGGACAAAAAGAAAATGTAGCTTGCGACTACAGAGATTGTGTAAACACCACAGAGATTGTGTAAACACCACAAAATGGATGCAGCCAGGAACAAAAACTAAACACTGCTAACAGGGGGAATTGCATTCAGACACCCAAAACAATTCAAAGAAGAACTAAAAGTGGTGGACTAAACTGTCCTTTAAAATAACTGAGTGTTGCTCTTCCTACAGCAGGTGGGTATTTGACTTTGCACAAGCCTAGCTGGTTTCAAGTTGGGTTGGTTGTATTTTTTTACCTCATGTTCTCATTCAAACAGTTTTGGTTCTGGCAAATTTTGCTCAGACAGCTATTAAGATTAAGGGAAATACCAGGTAGTAAGAAATTCTGTACAAAAATATTTCCTTGGCAAGCCAAAGTTGGCATATTGCGGTGAATAGAAGTGAATTAGAATATTGAAATACAATACCTGTTGCATTATTTTTTGAGAGGAGACTTTGCTTCTTTCTAGTAGGCTGGCTCTGTACTGCATCATCTGGTGAGAAAATGTGAAACTTGCATTACTACCAATTACTGCATATTACTGCCAGAACTTTCTTTTTTTACAGAAACATGCATAGCATATGGCTACATGTGTACCCTTTGCTCTAATGTCCATGTACCTAGTTGCCCCTTACACATCGGCTTCCCTTACTCATACCTGCAATTTACTAAACTCTAACTAACTCTGCATAAGGGTTACACCATTGAACACAATTAAAATACCTGTTGCATTATATTTTGAGATGGGCCTTTGCTTCTTTCTTGTTGGCTGGCTCTGTACTTCATTGTCTGAGGAGAAAATGTGAATCTTGCATTACTGCATATTACCGCCAGACCATTCTTTTTTTGCAGAAATACACATGCTTTGCTCTAATGTCCATGTACCTAGTTGCCCCTTACACATCGGCTTTCCTTACTCATATCTGCAATTTACTAAACACTAACTAACTCTGCATAAGGGTTACAACACTGAACACAATAGCAATAAAACTAGTACAGTACCTTCATATACAGTTTATGGTATCATCCTTTTTCCTCTTCTAGCTGCCTGGATTTGTACAGCTGTAGAAATAGGTTTAACATTATCTGGTACAATAAAATAATTTTGCACATTCTAGTAAATCTCTACACCCAAAACTTAGGTTTAAGCTGAGATAGTACTACTTGTGCTAGGAGTAATAAACGTGGCCTGTCACATTAACAAATGTAACTGCAGAGAGCATTCCCTTGCATTAAAAAAACCTTAAAGTGAAAGCACATAAAATTTTACAGCAGTTTAGTGAATTATGTTCTGTCAGTATTCGCTGTGTCCTCAAAATCATTTGTGGTACCAACATATGTGCAGGCTCATTTTACACCAAGTACAGCTCAACATTTGCTAAGATTGACTTATGAATAGTATGTACTATGGCTGTGTTCCCTTTGCAACTTGCCAAGGATCATGCTGACAGTAATTTGTCAAACAGATAAATAAGCATGAGCAAAAACTTCACAAGTCCTCAGACAAAACATTTTGAAACTTCCTCACCTCTGTTTTCCTTGTTTTCTTGGGTTTTTTGATACGTGCTTATCTTTGACAGTTTTGCATTCAAGATGTTGCAGTCCGCTGCAAAACAAGCAACCAAAACCTGCTATTTAGAATCACACATGAGAGAATCCAGACAAATGAGAAAAAGCAGATATTAAGTTTACTGTACCATTTATTTCAGCAATTTCTCCCAAGTGTTTGCCAGGAAAAGGTGGACACCTGCTGAAAATTTGATCTCCTGCTATGTACTCTTGAAAAGGCTTCCGGGCTCCTCGATATGATCCATTTTGATAATAGTACTCGTATTATCATCCCAGTCGACAAGCGCAAGAAGCAGCTACGAATGAAACTAATAGACAAGTAATGAGAGTAAATATCCAACAATAATAGTCAGACTCAAGGAACATTACTACAAACTGCAAATGCATAAAACTTCTTTAAGGGACTTATTCACTAAATGCTTCCCCTTAAAGACTGTATAAGAAGTTCTAATCCCAGCTCACTCCCCACAAACAAATCACATTAGCTTTCAAACCATTGGTTCAAGGGGGAACATCCTCACATTCCTTGCTCACACCTCACTCCTTGTCTCTAAGTAGTGCACCATCACCTTCCCTCGCGTGCATCACCATCACAACATTAACAGTCTTGCAGTCAGCCCCATCACGAATACCCCTCAGGCATACCCCATTCTCTCTATTACAGTGATTTCCAAACTCTCACATCCCGGGCAGGCCTTTGGCTTGGGCGGTCGCCCGGGGTGCCAAGCTGCAGGGGCACCTGAATGGACACAAGAGGGGGCCAGAATCCACAGATTTAAAAAAAAAAAAAAAAAGGTGTTTTCACCATCAACAGTTAAAAAGTTATGAGCAAAAAACGAGGAAATAGGGAAAAAATTATAGCTGGACATCAACTGCTTAGACTGCCAGACATACTTTTTAGATGCCTACCAGGACACCACTGACTATGCTGTTAACTCTCTTGCCCCAGTAAAAACTAACCTATGCCAGCAAAATAACTGCCGTAACAAATGGTTTGACAGGGATCTCATACCGCTTCTACAACTAAGCGAAAGGCTGAATGACTATGGGAAAAAAAATAAAAAAAATAAAAAATCAGGCAAAGACATTGATAAAGTTAACTATGCTAAGGCGGGAGCACAGTGCAAGCATGTGCTACTGTCAGCAAAGAACATTTTATATACTAATAGAATTATCTCTGCCAATAACGATGCCAATGAATTGTTCAAGATTTTGAGGGAGCCAGAAAAACCAGCCCAGTCAGACAACAGCAGTACACCCAGTAATGAATAGTGTGTGCAAATTCAATGTAGCCTCTGTAATAAGAGGCCAGGAAACACCACTCCCCATACCAATTTTGCCCTATAGTCCTGCACAAAGCATAACACTGCTCCCGACCATAATATGGCCCCATACTAGGTACCAAGCTTACTACTTGCCCACTGTCGGTCCCAAGCATTATACTACTCTCCAATTACCAAAATGATAGCATAGTAGCACAGATTACTGCAACACTCTCAGTAATACAGATTGTGGTAACGCTGCTTCTCATAGGAAGACAGCTCTTGTAATACTGCTTCTCATAGTAATACCATGATGATAGAGGTTGTAGCATGATGACAATGCTACTTAACTAAATCTGGGCTACTTATAGTGTGCCCGGATTTAACACTGTTCCCACTCAGGACAATTCCAGACTGCAGCAATATTGCTACAGATGGAGTGTGCTAGACTTAACCTCTCCCCACTAAACCTCTACCATTTCACATAACAATATGATGCATGATGTAGAATGATTATAATGCTACTTAGAATCTGCCCGGATTTAACACTGCCCCACACATCATGTCAAGTTCAGACTGTGGTAAAATTGCCACCCATGGAGTGTGCAAGACCGAACCTGTTCTCAGATTATGCCCCACCAATTAACTGTGTTTTACGGCTACTTATATTGTGTCCAGAATTAACACTACCCATAGTGGGGCCATTATTAAGACAGCTCCCTATAGTAAATTGTTGGTATTAGTGCTACCTATAGTATGTCCAGATTTAGCCTGGCATATTCAGCCGGAAAGTTATAGGATGTTCTCTAGGATGTTCTCCAGACAACATAGCCTAAACAAACTGTTTTATGAGACGCCCTAAGAACATTTCAAACATCTTGAGTAACCACACTCCTTACACTATTTCCCAATCAGCGCAAGTGATGAAGCACCACCCCTTATTTCTAGCATGGGCTAGTTGTGCTCCCTGTCCCTTGCCCCACCTCCTCTTCTCTATTCTCCCCCATCTCCCCTATTTTACTAGGCCACTCGTCTTCAACTCTGAAGTGTACAGCGAGGACTCGTCTACCGGAAAGATGTGATCAAGGCACCGAAGACCAACAGGAAGATGGTATGAGTACTTTCAACCCCACAATAAATCACCTGTGGAACCGCATGAGGTAAGATAACCATAACATCCAAGCTCCTGCTACAAAGTAACACGAACACAGCATTGCACACCTCACTAGACTACATACAGACCAACCGAAAGCATTCAAGGAATGATAGTGCATGCGTGATTGCGTACCTTGTGTGAACCTGACCATTGAGGCTTGGGACAGGGTGAAGAGTTACAAGCATATTGTCCATTAGTTGAGTAAGCAGCAACCTGGGTTCCCCACGTCTTAACCTCCCCTTACTAGCCCCACCATCTTACTTCCCTTACCCCTCTATAGCCCTAACACATTTGCCTAACACACTCATTGCCAATGTAATTAATTTGTTACTATGGCTAGTTGCAACAGCGCCTGACAGCCATGGCAATGACACCTGGGCGCAATACAAATACCTGATAACATTACATTTAATAAATCATCTGTAACCCTCCTGAAGTATGCTCACAGGCCGAATTATTTAAATGAGATAACTCGAGAGTAACTGCACATGCTCCTGAAGTACTCAGCAAATCATTTTCAGATTTAATGCAAAATTGTGGTCCTCATGAAGTAATAATCAAATTATACTGGAACCATCAGACCAATATTCTCAACCCTGCCAATGACTCCCAAGAGCATGATGATGGCAGATAGACGTCTAAAGTAGTTGAATAATCATTCAACTACCCAGTAGGGCTTCTAAAGTAATCTTGTCTGACGTGGGCCTTTATCTTTAAAAAGAGCAGAGAAAAACATTCAGTCACATATTCTTACTGTGAAAAACTTATAACGCTAATCTGAGCCTACAGTTGTTTCTGGATGATAAGAAAGGTGTAGACTCAGAAAACTGTGTAAATATAAAAAAAGGTTGAGCTAAAATTATGTAATGCAGCAGTTTTCATGGGGTGCAAACATGTAGTTCTCCCAGAGCACTGTCGGACAAAAGGCCAGCCCTGTGGCGCACACCCATACCCACCTCTTCCACAGTAGCAGCTTCAGCCTGGTGTTTGCTCAGTAACTACACCAATATGTTGACCACAAATTAGAATTAAAATATACTACATTCTGGGGCAGAGGCAACCTTAAATTCTACTTTCTGCAGGGCTGCAAAATCCCTTTCACTGACCCTGAGTGGGCAACAAGACGTAGTGTACTGTAACGAGAGGAAGTTGACATCATGCACTACTTTAAAAGTGCAATTACTGTAAAAAGAAGCATTTTTTAAACAAATGACAAATTACAGTTCTGTGTAAGTTTTGATGGAGAATGCAAAGAGCTAAGTAGTCATAGACAAGATTGGGCCTTAGCAAATTAGCAACGTATATATGCTAGCCATCTTTGCGTGACCCACCATCTTAGCTCAAACTCCCATCAAAGGAGTCTAAATTCCCAGCAAGCACCTTCCAATTCCCGACAATTGAGTCAAAATTTTCCAAACAAATATGCAAGTAATATAACTTTTGTGGCAACAAGTGTGTAATTAACCCAAAAGAACAACACATTTAGAAATGGTGGGGATGGGGAGTTACACAATCTCTACCCCACACACCCTCTATTGCAACGTGCCTGCACCTGCAAACTCTTCTACCTGGCCCTATTTTTATCAATGTCCTACCCCCTCAGTCTCCATCTTGTCCATTTCCAGACATTAAGTAAAAATGTATTTTGGCACGCAAGAACACATAGTGAGTGAGCGGGAATGTTTGTACCACCATAGTCAACAATTTTTTTTTACATTCACTGAGTATGCCCTTTTTTCTTTGCATAAAACGGATTCGGTGCCCTGATTCTTCAAATTCTTCCCCTTAAAATATGTGTCTAAATGAAAAGTGTTAAATGCTTGCATTTGCCTTTTTTTTTTTTTTTAAAAAGGTAAAGAAACTGAAGCACCTTTGGAAACTGTTTGCTGGGTAGAGCAGCGTATTAATCCCTAGCGCCTTCATCCAACAGACTCAGATTCAAATCTCGATACAAACATTCTTTATTACTTCTCATTTTTTTAAACCATAGCTATTCTCACATAAAAACATCCTTTGAATATATATCAATACAGTGCTTTTTTAATATATCTATATTACAGTTCTTTTTGCCCAGTTAAGGGAAAAGTGCAAAAACATAAAAAGAAAAAGGCTGTACTGCACCCATAGGTATCTGCGTCATCTGCCTTATGGTAAATCCGGCTCTGCCACGAACATATACAATTACTTATAAGACACGTGTGTTCTACCTGCTTTCGAAAAATGCACATTTTACTCCATTTCTGCCCCATTTGTCAAGATACTTTTGTAGGAAAAAAAATCAACAGGCTCCACAGGGTAAGAGCATTTCAGGGGCTAGCGTGCTAAATGTTCTTGTTCGATATTTTTGCTTTTCAAATCATATTTAAGCCCTCACGCTTTCAATGTAACCGTTAGCACTGCAATGCATTACATCCATTAAAAAACACACTATGTTCAGAGAAAACTGATGGCGCTGCTTGCCTTACAATATGCTTGTGTTTTGCCTTGATGTTTGTTGGTTTATTTATTTATAGTGAGAGTGCTAGGGCTCTGCTCTAAATTTACCAGCTGGACCACTCTAGCCCTTCACTTATGTCTTTGAAAGCCAAACAAAGAGCTCTACCCTTTTGTCTTACATAAACCCTCAGTCAAGCAAAAAAATCCACTCACAGCGCCCCGAATTGCACTTTGCTTACAAAGCGTCCATATCTGTTTTAAAGTCATCTTGCCATGAGTAGAATTACAGCGCTCAGAAGCTGCCCAGAAAGGTGACAAGGAGCTTCAGAAGCACCGCCATCGTGCAGTGTACGGTGAGCAAACTGAGCGGTACTCAGAAGAAACCCGACAGGGCATGAAGCTTTAGTAATTCAGGTGTTGCCACCCCCCCCACCCCCCCTTCCTGCCTCTACCTAGTGCGCTGCACTTTCATGTACAGTAGTATTCCCTGTTCCTAAGAAACGCTGCCGGCCTGTCCCTGCCTCTCTCTGTTCAAACGTTTACGGATCTATAAGGACACTTAATAAAAAAACGGCAAATTTCCCCAGGGTTCTGTGCTTTCAGGCGACATCTGGGCTTTTATTCTTAAAAAAAATAAAATCTGCACAGCTTTGCCATGTTTTGGGAGGTCAAAAGCGCCACCCTTGTGATCAGTTTATTTTTTAGGTCTGACCTTAAGGGTGGGCGGGCAGGGCAGCCACCCGGGGGGCACAAGCCACCCCATGAGCGCACAGTCGCCTGTTGTCAAATTTTAAAGTTTTTCAAACTGATTAATAGCAAGGTCAGGATTCGAATCTATGTCAATAGGGTTGAGAGCGCTAGGGTTTTATCCACCGCTCCACCGAGCAAACGTTTTACAAACGTGCTTTAGTTTCTCCCTCTTTTGAAAGAAAGAAGCAAAGGCAAGCATTTGGAACTTCTTATTCAGTTTTTAAGGGGAAGAACGTGATAAACGAGTCCCTTTAACACGTTTTATGCATTAAAAAAATTGCATCTGCTCTTCAAGGGGCACCTCCGGGCATTTACGCCCGGGGTGCCATTTCAGCTAGAGCCAGCCCGCTGCAGCCCTTCCGAACTCGCACACAAATTAATAATATGACCGTAAGACCGCAAATGAGGTGGGCTAAAACAATAAAAGTAAACGCCCAACAAACTTCCATACAACATTTAAACTGACCTCTTGTCACGCGGAGGCAGGACACGTTCCCCTTTGGTGCGCAAACCTCTTCTCTGGCTCAGGCGGGAAGAAACAGGAAAAGACATTGCGGTCGGAAGTCCCTGGCAATTGGTGAATGGACCTGTCAATCAATGTTAATTCAATCCAGCCAGTAATGTGCCCACCCCTAAGGCAGGCAGAAGACTGGGTGGATTGAACTGCCATTGATTGACAGGTCCATTCACCAATTGTCAGGGACTTCCGACCGGACAGTGCAGAGCAGATGCTGCCTTTTCCTGTTTCTTCCTGCGCACCAAGTAGAACAGCAGAGACGAACAACAGTGGAGCAGGTAAAACGATATATATTTTTCCATTGTTTAAAACTTTGGTGCCATGGGCACATTTGCACACATTGGTAACGTGAGGCAGTCCGCTGTGTACTTGTTGTAATTGATAAATTCCGGTGAGCCAACCATAATGTGCATAAAAGCTTAATTGTTTAAAAAAAAATATTGTAAACATGCAGTAAGGCCTGTTTTATCATTGAGGCTTTCAAGTTTAAAGTTAGCCATTATCTGAATATGGAAATGTCCTTAATTCTCTCTTTATGAGAATGCGTCTGGGGCACATGTTATGTTAGCTAGGTTCTTGCATGGCGAGTTCTCACCAAGATTGCGGTAAAAGACCTGGATATTAGAAGCATCTAAATTCATTTCCCTCTTCTGTTAAGGAAGCAGAGCACTTCTAGGCACAAACAGCTATGTGCCCTGAGCGAGCACACACCACACACACACAACACACACATTCACCACACACTACACGCAACGAGTCTGCAGTAGTGGTAAGAACGCGCCATACAAAAACCTCAGCATACCATACCATACACACTACACACAACACACATACATCACACACACACACACTTCATGCGATCATGCCCATCTCTAAACATTTCTACTTAACCGTCCTTGGTTGGCTAACTGCTGCTAATGCTCTCTCATGAACTCTTTTTCACACCTGTGGATAGGTGTTAACGCCGTCTCCAAACAAAAGGCACTTCTGAAACAGTAACAAAAAGAATGTAATTTGCCAAAGGAGCAATGTATAATTTTTTTTCACTAAACGCTGAAACACTTTTTTTGGACACAGTGTGCTGATTCGATGCCCTCCCTGTTCCCTGTCTGGTGTCCCTATGAGAGATGGTTCCCTGACCCACCCTGCCGGGATCACCGTGCTGCCCATTCCAAAGGTCCTCCGTGCTTGTTTAGAATCGGCGAGATGCACACGTTAAACATCAGTGCCAGAGAGGGTACTAGAAGCAGCCCATTCTTTTTCATATACAGTGGCCCCTTCATGCACAGCGTCAGGCCGGACCCCTTTCATTGCAGTGTTTAAAATGTACAGACAGCGGTCCAGCCCAAAATGTCGCCCATTTGAGACGCCACCCAATAACTAATTAAAATGGTGGTGTGTCAGTAGGTTGTGTATTTTTTCAGTCAGTCAAGACTGCTTGCTTCATGCCACTGGCAGAGTAATGATGTAGGACTGGTATGGCGGGGAATTCATAACCAACAGCAGAAGGAGAGGAGCAGAAAATATACAGACACCATGTCATACAGAGAGTGAGCGTTTGATTGCTTACTATGCAAACTGTAATGCCTTTTGCCCACACATGACGCTTGCGATAAATAACGGTTGGCAGTCAGGGGTGAGTAATATGATATTCGTTTCCACATGGGAAGCTCGGCAGTTTTATCCAAGACCTGCTCAGCCGCACACTGGAGACGAGCCTCTGTAGTGTTGTGATTTTAGAGAACCTGCAACTTCAGTCAGAAGCTCTCGCGTGAAGCCTCCTCCCCACTTTGTCATTCGGGGATGCATGTTTGATGGCTTCTCTTTGCTATTGATTGAGGTCAGAAGCTAAAAACTAATTTTGAAACTCCATCTGTGTTGAATGTTTTTTACAGGCTAATTTATTATCGTGTTTATAAATAATACAACCACGGCAGCATGAGCAACATCCTAGCTCATTAGCAGACTGACTATTTGTTTCTTGCGCATACATTCTGATGTTGCGTAGTTTATGATTTTTTTTTAATACTATAGAAACGTATAGAATAGGGCGACCTGTGAATGTACAATATCAGAGTGCCTCAATCAACATAGTAAAGCTTTGAAGACATCACAGGCCGCGTGCTATGTGATGTCACAGAGCTCTTCAGTGGGTTAGCTAATCAGGTAGCACAGCGAGTTAAGCGCTGCACCTGAGATCTGATGCAGGTTCAAAACCCTGCAGAGCCAACTCAGCCTTCCATCCTTCCGATTTCGATAATTTGAGTACCACGTGGTGGGATGATAATGCCATCTGTTATTTCAGCACTCTATGACCTAAGGGTGTGTAGCGCTATATAAGAAATAGATCTTATTGTTCTTATTCAGTATCTTCATGCAACATTACATTTGCCACTAATATGTTTGTGAACTGGGACATCAGAGAAGTACTGATGATCTGTTGTGGTGAAATAGAAGTGCTGATGTTCTGTATGTATCAGGACATCAGAACAGGCATTCAATGTGTTCTGGCCCATGTCGGTTAACGTATATTTCGTGTAAGGATAGGTACCCTCATACAGCTTTGACGAAAATTCCTGTGAAACCAAATGTAAAGGAGCACATCAGCAAACCAATGGGAGTGAAACACACTTCCACTTGGAGTGCATGACTCAGGACAAATGAGACCTCCATGTCTGTATTGTCTGTATGCCCCTGGCTCAATAATGCGAATGGGAACCCACGTAGCCACCACCAAAACCTGAAAGTCACCAGCCAGAGCAATGTCTTGAGCAGGTGCACTTCTAATGTCCCCCACATGACCACCAAAGCCCATTGACCGCCCCCCTCACCCAACCACTACAACATAGACTGTGCTTTGCCTCTTTGAGGCACCACCAAAGACCTGCATTGACACTCTCTCACACACACAGAAAGAGCAGCAATTTTTTATATGCGAGGTACGCCCTGCAGCTCGCCACAGCGTCATTGGGCCAACATTCCAAAATCAGCCCACCCACCCTTGAGCATGGGGGACAGCATCCCCAAATAGTGCATTTTTACTCTTACTAACCATCTGCATCAATGTTCCCCACTGCCTGCAGTGTTTTCTGAATCTGTGCCCCAACCGCTAATGTTTTAGGTAGGGCAGATCTTTCACCAATGCCAATGTTTTCTCCTCCCAGCTGCACCAGGCAAAATACCCACTTAGTGTCCTGTAACGTTGAGCATGCCAATAGCATTTCTGCAGCCCCCTGATCACTCTTCAGCACAGACCCCTAGGAAAGAAAGAGCCCTGTTGAGCTTACTCCAACTCGTGAAATCGGGCCGACAGCGACCCACACCACACACAAGCAATACTGCGAGTGGTCTCTGCAATGACAAGCATCCCCCTTTAGTCAGCACCTAGTTAGTCTACCACACTTGCAAACAGGATGAGAATAACACCCCCCCCGCTCTCATCCCTGCTGCAATCTTTTGTTCGATTAGGACACCTTGACTCCCAGCACCTCTAACCCCTGTTTCTTCTTTTTTGCCTTATTTCAATATAACAGTTTGCCATGACATTTGGTCATGCGTTGGGTACAATGTTAGGGCACCGCACTCTAAAACAGTCCAGCAGTGCTGCAACTGTGACCAAAAACATTCGAATCCCGAAGGGGCACAGGCTGGCTTTTTGGCCTTTCGCCCATTGCATTTTTCGGTCCCTTTATTTTTCCTTTTCAAATTTGCCCCTGCAAATTCAGCATTCAACATTTGATCGTAAAACTCTTTAAATAAGTAGTTAGAACAACACATCTGAAACCAAAAAAAGGTGGGGGTTATATCCGTCAAACACCAATGATCATACTTCTTGTCCACCTTCAGTCACCATTTGGAATGTCTGATCCAGTGCATCCCTGGTTCCTCCCATGTAGCGAAAACCTTGTCAGACTTGGAGGGTGTTTTTGGAGATTAAGCACTCCCCCAGGATGTACTGCATCCATCGGGGACACTTTCCACTCCCCTTCAAACTCTACGCGAGGCCGCTTCCAGAGGGATAATGAGTGCTAGTCTCCAAATTCAGATGTAAACAAAATACACAGATTATGGTCGACCTGCACACATCTGTAGGGCACAAGCTGTAGGGAGGCAATTAATTGGCTTTGCACAGTGCATCAAGGTGGTGCTTGCTGTCCTTCATTTGTTTACACATAGCCTTCACCAATGTTGCTGGGTCTTTAGTTTGGATTAATATTGGCGCTACCCACACAGCTTAGCTTGGTAGCTCAACTTCTACAAGTTGAAACTCAATCCACATAAATGGAAGGTCCACGACAATGAGTGATTCCTCTATTCGAGAGCCAGGGGTTTTCCGCTTGTGGATAGCTTTTCTTCTCATCCTGCTAGAAATGCTAAGTCTGTGCCTCTGTCTTGCATTGCTTTTATCCTTAGAGGATCAGACTGTTAATTAGCTTGGTATGCTGGTCAGCCAGCAGACGATTACCATATTCCAGAAATCTATCAATTTTCCAGTGATCTCCATACCTCCCCTAAGGCTCAACTGTGTTTTGTTTTCTGTGTTAATGGAGCTAGCTCAGGTGCTTTCCCACAATTTTCCAACCAAGAAGGACCTTCTACCCTAGCAGAAGGGTTTTGTTTTTAACCTCTTCCGATGCATTTGGCTATCTATTTTTTGAACAGCTGACCCGTTGGCACCTGAGCTGCTCTGTGTATAAGTGAAAACCAAGCAAACACAAACTAATGAATTGGTGTACATGCTTTAAAAAAAACCTCAATACTTATATTGGCAATTTATATTGCTGGGAGCAGGATATCAAACATGAGAACATGTGAAGCATTCTATGTATCTGAAAGTTTAGCTGCCCTTACTATGCTGTGGTTCATGAAAAGATCTGATCTTAAATATTATCGCTGGTACCATAGTTGGCGATCGTATACACACTGGTACCATAACTGCCGATCGTATATACGAACGCAATCATAGAGATATTTTTGAAATGACATGGTGAGTGCCAGCCATCACTTCATGCGTTGTCAACTCCTTGTCATATAGTCTCTGTTGTCTTCAATAGTTTGAGTTTCTGCTGCTGACTTAATTACTCAATTTCTAAATTGCACATTAGCGCAATGTTACTGCAACATAAAGTGGGTTTTCCTTTCTAGTTTCAGACTTCATTTTTCTTTTCTTCTACTATATGGTTGTCTCCTTTATTTCATTTGCTGTTGTATGAAACGGCTATAATGTATTATTTTTCTGGGTCTTCTTGCCTTTTTTCCCTTTGTGTAGCCTTTTTACTTGTACGAATCATGCGCACGTAGCGCGCATGCACTCATCAAAGTATAGGTACTACTGATAGGGGGAAATTGGTACCGTTACGAGACTTTTTGTGTGTGCAATCCGACAAACGTCACAGACGTCAGAACGCCTGCTGACGCTTGAGGAGCTTCCAATCCAGCAGCGGGGCTGGTGCTCCTCCATGAGTGCCCCTTCCCAGCCCCTCCCCTTCTACCCGCTGAAACTGCAGGAGGTGGAGGCAGAGTGCTGAGCCGCCAAGGATTGGGAGGAAAAGTGCTCACACTGCCCCAGTCGCCATTCCCAGAGCTCCGGCACTATTGCACTTTGCGCAGCTGTAACATTAACAGCAAGCAAATGTGAACACCGAAAAGGGGGGAGGGGAGCGAGGGTGCTTTTAAACTTTCATTTATTCTTAGTAACTAGGCTGAAGCCAGGGGTCTCTTGGAAACCTGGAAATTCCCCTGGTGTGAGTGTGGGTAAGACCATTTTAGCAGCCCCATGTCCAGTCAAAAATTGCTGTATTACAAAACTTTGGCTGAACATTTTCATTACAGTATACATATTTAATGATTATCTGTTGTAAATCAATAATAACAGCACATAGAGCCAGCAGTTGGCAAACTCGTAAAAGTATTGGCATTACTAATGCTTGTTAATTGGTGTTTCTTATATATATGGATTTGGGTGTATCGTTTCCTGTGTTTTAATTCTTTTTCTTGGTGATGGGATCTTGCACGTTTTATTGCACCACGTAGTCAGTTAACAGTTCTCTAGCGCATTATAAATGAATGAATGTGCAGTATTTAACATAGATTTAGAATGTAATGTAAAACAGTATATTTATAGTGCCCCTGCCACAGTCTGCAGATTTGCGGCACTTGCTGCATCCTTTTTTGCTGGTCCAGACCGCGACCTTTACAATGCGAAGGTTTACACATTTCCCTTAACTTTAGTGTTATATGGAAGCAGAGAACAGTGTTAAGAGATAAGATCCCCAACCATCCTGTGGTCGGCCGAGTTAGTGTGTACGACTCTACATGACAAACTGGGAAAACCAAGGAGTTAAGTGTGAATTGGTGCTTGGCTGACACCAATGTAGAAGTCTTGGATGGAACAAAAGGCAAAGTAGATGGGTAAGAACTTTTTTGCAAAAAGGAGTATGTGAGAGATCTACAAGGTGAAGGGAGTGAAGGAAAGGCTGAATTCCAAGCTTGTGAATCTGGGAATGGAAGCTTGTTTGGGTGGTGAGGGGTGCCTTTAGAGTGGTTGTTTGACTTTTCTTTCTTTGAGATTTTCCAAATCCGTGAATGGAAAACTGTGGCCGCTTTTTCCACTACCATGGATGGTGGGTGGGGAGGTTCTTTGTAGTTGATGTGATTGGTGCGCAAGTTGTGCACCACGGTGTGCACCTTGCTCACCTTTAATGAATTGGGTTTACAACCCAATTAATTTTCAACGGACTTACACATTTGTAAGTCCATTGTAACTGATGTAGAAACAAGCCCATTGTGCTTCAGTTTTTGTACTTTTCTTGTTTTTTCTGTTTTGAAAATATTATGCTTGACTGGGATTTGATGTTAATTGACTGTTATGGTGGATGGCTATGGTGTCCAACATAGGAAGTAGCGTTAATATTGCATCGGATGGTACTATTATATGATTAATACTCGGCATAATCCCTCTAATGGAAAGAAATCTTTGACTGCTTTTCGGATACTTCATTTTATGCGGGAGACACATGTGTGCAACAGCGCTAACTTTGTATTCTTTGCTCCATATTCCACCTATATATTTGTTGTGTTCATTCTGATGAAGGGTCCCCTTTGGATGAAAAATGTATTTGGGCAATGCTCTTAACCCCTTTACTGCGGAGGACATGTTAGACGCGTTCTCTACAGTCAGCTTCCCAGTGCGGAGGACGTGTCAGACACGTCTTCTGCACTGTTCCCCGTCAGGGATCCCTACAGGGGATCCCTGAAGGGGAGGGAGCACCACAACACCTGATATTGAAGGTGGAGAGCCTCCCCCTTTGATATCAGGTGCCGGGTTTCCAGCCCAAATCAGCTGTTTACTGCTATGCAGTAAACAGCTGACTCGGGCTGGAAACCCGGAAGCGGCATTAATAGGATTGCTGATCCGTCCCTCTGAGGCTGCTGACACAGCCTTTCACACCAATGGTTCGTGAACCAACACATATTTCCCGACATAATCACATCCAGAAATGTGTTGTCAGACAATAGCCATCAGTGTTTGCAAAAACCTGATGGTTCCAGCAAACATAGACAGTGTTGCACATTATGTACTTGCAGTGTGCTGCCAAAGCCAGGCACCAATAATTGCAAGTATTGGCATTCCCTGCCCTTGTCTGGGGATGCCACACGCTTGTGGTGTGCTCCTCGTTTGGGGACACCACAGGGGTAGTAGGAAAAATATGTCCATCTCTCGAGATGGTGGTTTTTTCCGACGTTTATCCTAGCACACACTGAGCTAACATAAAGGTCATTAAGGGCCTGATTATGAGATGGTAGGAAATTCTTACACTTGATGTAACTCCCATGGAAGCTAATGGTAGTTACACCAAGTGTAAGAATTTCCTACCAACTCATAATCGGGCCCTTAAAGCAGACCATATTAATCCGACCTAATCCAAGGTTTTCCTACATTTCAATAAGGCTATCAGAGGTTTTCTTACATTTCAATAAGACTATTGGTCCAAGCTAATCCAAGGTTTTCTTACATTTGGCATATGCTTGGCGAATATTGGTCCAGCCAAATCCAAGCAAAGTACATTTACTTTCTGATTTATGTTTGAGCTGAGCTGAATCCAAGAGTTAACATATTGATTCAACCTAATCCAAGCTGTTCTCTATGTGACCTTAACTGGGAAAAACTTGGATTCCAAGGTTATCCAGGCGAAAGAAAACTCCAGCCTTTTCTGAGCATTGTAAGCTTGGACTTGAGTGGGATATCCTTGGATTTGCAGGGAAGTCTAGGCTTTTAGAATAAAGCTTGGAAAACATTTTGCACGGGTGATTTACCACATTCATGGTGGTACCTACTACTGAAGCGATGATGGCAACTAGGGAAGCGACACCAACTGCAATGGC
>JAWWEI010232716.1:0-17367 GCA_035583255.1 Pseudotriton ruber | reverse complement strand
ATATTTTTTTCTTGTCTGCTTTCTGTCTTATCTTATCTTTTTTCAACCTTACCTTATCTTCTTTCATTGTTTCTTTCTGTACCATATCTTCTTTCTTTCTTCCTTCTTTCTTACTTACCCATTATTCTTTCTTTCAACCATATTTGATCTTCTTTCTTTGTTTCTTACCTTACTTTGTTCTTTTCTTCATTCTGTCTTACTGTATCTTTTCTTTCATCCTTATCTTGCCTTCTTTGTTTCTTTATTCTTTCTTTCTTGTCTTCTTTCTGTCTTACCTTATCTTCCTTCTTTCATTCTTACCTTATTTTCTTTCTTTGTTTCTTAACTTATCACGTGTCTTCTTTCATACCCTATCTGCTTTCTTGTCTTCTTTCTTTTATCCTTTCTTTATCTTCTTCATTTGTTTCTTACCTTATCTGTTGTCTTCTTTCTTACCTTATTTTCTTTCTTTGTATCTCACCTTTACCGCTTTTTTCTTGTCTTCATTATAACTACCTTATCTACTCTTTCATCCTTACCTTATCTTCTTTGTTTCTTACTTTCTTTCTTTCTTGTCTCCATTATGTCTTATCTTATATTCTTTCTTTCATCCTTACCTTATCTTCTTCCTTTTTTTCTTACCTTACCTGTTGTCTTCTTTCTTATTTCCTGTCTTTTCTGTCTTACCTTACCTTTTTTCTTATCTTCTTTCTTTCATCTGTACTTTACTTTCTTTGTTTCTTACCTTACCTTTTTTCTTTCTCATCTTCTTTCTGTCAACCTTACCTTATGTTCTTTCTTTGTTTCTTTCCGTACCTTACCTTCTTTCTTTATCTTCTTTCTTACCCATTCTTCTTTCTTTTACCCTTACCTTATCTTCTTTCTTTGTTTCTTTCTTTGCCATATTTCTTTCTTGTTGTCATTCTGTCTGACCTTATCTTCTTTCTTGCATCCTTACCTTATCTTCTTTGTTTCTTACCTTCATTCTTTCTTGTCTTCTTTCTGTCTTACCTTATCTTCCATCTTTCAGTCTTAAGTTATTTCCTTTCTTTGTTCTTATCTTACCTTCTTTCTTTCTGGTCTTTGTTCTCGCTTACCTTATTTCATACTGTACCTTATTTCATATCTGTTTCTGATGAGAGCAAGTGACTTTTCCTGAACCAACCTACCTGATTTGTGCCTAGTGCCGAACTGAGACATTCTACTCATGCTGCCTGTGTTGCAGAGGATGCTACTGTTTTCTGTGGTGGCCATCTTGTTTAATGCTGAGCTTGTCTGCAAGTGGCCATGTTGTCCCTCTATGCTTTCCACTGACAAGCTTGCAGCCTATGGGGGTACAAGGTGTTCCCCAAAGTAGCAACGCAACAGGAGCAGCATGCACTGCACGAAGTTGGAAGTCCAAAGTACTATTTTGCTGGACTGATGGTATTGTAGTACTGTTAGCTGCCCTTTATTGTTCTTTCTTGTATATGTGCTATGTGTATAACATTTGAGTTCTATTAATATAATCACTTCATATCAACAATTAAACTTGATACCTTGCTGACAGAGCAGTAAATATAGGCTTTGCATATTTTTACCTAGACCTCAACATGCCTCCAAAAACGCAGGCCAGTTAGTTAGTGCAGGCTCCTTAAAACCTGTTGATGCTGGTCTTCATTCTAACTCTCCAGCATCACCCAAATATTCTGAAAAAACTAATCTAAAACAGACATCACTGAGTGGCCTCTTAACAAAGGCACCGATCAATAATGTCAGCTCACAACTGCAATCTTCCCCTATTCATATGCAGGGAAATGCAATTGCGGCATGTGATAACATCACTGCTGTTGAGTAAATAATCCTTAATGAATATACATCTCTGCCATACACACAAAGTATGGCTCATGGAAACAGCAATGGGACAACTGAGCTAGAGATTAATACTTGTGCTAATACAACAACATCTAATGTAACCCCATACACATTAACAATGTAAATAGAGAACTTGACAATAGTCTCCCTAGCGATGATGCAGAATGAAAGGAATCTAAAATAGATGCAAATATTAAGCAAATGATTGCCTCTATAAGGGACCTGTGGTCACAGTGATGCAGCTCTCATGTATTTATTTATTTTATTTATTTTTCATTTGTAACGCGCCATAAACTCATGGGTGACTGGGCACGAGCATTAGGAATGTGATTACATTAAGAAGGTGGTTGCTTGGTTAGTCACAGTTTACGTTGTTGGCCTTTGGTTGCAGTTGCAGTCTCTCTGGGGGTGATTGACAGTCTGTGGCTGAGCGTTTACTCAAAGAGGAGTGTTTTTAGTGATTTCCTGAAGGGCCAATATGCTTGTTGGGCCCGGAGAGGTGTGGGTACGTTGTTCCAAAGGGTCGGTGTGACAACCTGAAAGGAGGCTCCGCCAGCTCCCTTCCTGGTGAAGTGTGGGATAAGCAGAGTGTCATTGGTTGCAGGTGCTGAACGGAGTGATTGGAGTGAACTGGTGATGTGGCGACATGTGATGGCCGGGGCTGATCCTATGAGGCATCGATGCGTGATGGAGAGGGTCTTGAATTTAATGCATTGCTTCACTGGTAGCCAGTGTAGTGTTTTGTGTGCTTCTGATATATTCGCGCACAGCGGGAGGCCCATGACTGTGCGGAGTGTGTTGTTTTGCATGACTTGGAGCTTTTTCAGGTTCCGTTCTGATGCTCTGCTGTAGAGAACATTGCAATAGTAGATTCTGGACCCCACTATAGCCCGGGCTTTGGTGGCATGATCCTCCATAGCGAGGAAAGGGCGGGTGGAGTTCAGCAGTTTGAGGTGATACGCGGTGGATGCAGAGATAGCGTTGACCTGCCTGGTCATAGAGAGGTTGGCATCTAAATAGACTCCTAGAATTTTTACTGAGGCAGAGATCCGTATGCGGTTGCCCACAATGGTGAATGCTGAGAAGTCAGGCAGGAGGGTCTTGAGGGAATGGCGGAGGCCAACAAGAAGCAGTTCTGTCTTGGCATCGATCAGGCAAAGATGGTGTTTGGTAAGACTCCTGCTGGTGAATGCCAGAGAGAGGGAGGAGGATTTGTGTATCATCCGCAAAGTTCGAGGAGACCCCCAGGCTGTCCAACTTGTCAAAAAGGGGTTTTCTATAGATGTTGTACCGCATGGGGGAGATGCACGAACTCTGCGGCACTCCACAGGTTACTGGGCACGGGGGGTGGAGGCATCGTAAGGGAAGGCCGTTGTGAATTTGTTAGACAGAAATTAAGTGACCCATGAAGTGGCGTCTGCAGAGAAATTGAAGGAGTTCATGAGCTGCATTCAGAGGGTGTTGTGATCTACCAGGTCGAACGCTGCCGAGGAGTAGGAGGGTCGCTAGGCCCTCCTACTCCTAGTCCAGCTGTATTTTCAGAGCTGTCTCCATCCCGTGACCCTGGCAGAATCCCGACTGTTTGACTCCCAGTAGATGATTGTCCTCTAGATAGCATTGGACCTGGAGGTAGGCAGCCCAGTCTATGATCCATAGGAGGAAGGGGACCAAGGTGATAGGCCGGTTGGTGGGAACAAGTGGGTTGAGGGAGTTTTTTTAGTAGAGGGGTAATCTAGGCTTTTTTGAAGGTAGTGGGTATGTTACCGGTTTTGAAGGAGGCATTAATGAAGGCCGTGATGGCAGGAATTATGGAGGGCGCACAGTCTATGATGGTGGGAGCTGGGCAGATGTCCCCTTTGCAAAAGGAAGCTTTTAGGCTGCATATTATGTTAGTGACTTCACGCCAGTTTTAATTGGAAAGGGGGTCCTAGCATTTGAGGTGTTTGGCAGCTGGTAGGACGGTTACTGGTGGAACGGGGGACGTGTGAGTTAGGGGGAGGCTGTTGGAGATTTTGTATTTGAGGGAGGCGACTTTGTTATTTAGAGCATCCTGGATGCTGGTGCACCAGGTGGTGTCCTTAGTGATGGTGCATGGTGGGGCGGTGGGAGTTTCAAGTTCGTGCAGAATTGTGAACTGTTCTCTTGTCTGAGGAGGCATTTCTTATGCGTGCACTAATGGACGCTGTCTTGGCATGCTTGTAGGAAGCTGCGCCTAGTTTGTAGGCTGTTTTGCTGTCATTACATGGGTTTGTTTTCCAGGAGGCTTCGAGGGCGCGCTTCTGGGTGAGTAGGGTTTGGAGGTTGGGGAAGAACCAGGGTTTGCTCTTGGTGCAACAGGGTTTACCTTTGTGGGTTTTGAGGGGGGCTACTGAGTTGAAAGCGTGATTGAGGGTGGAGTTGTATAACTCTAGCAGCTCATCGGCAGAGAGGTCTGGGTTGGGACAGGCAAGTGGATGAAGGAGGGGGGTTATGTTGGCCATGGTGATTATGCGCCGCTTTCTCGAGGGGCCAGGGGTGATGCCTAGGAGTGGGCTAGGGGGGTGGTAGGCAGATTGTGGGATGGTAAGGGTAATGATGTGGTGGTCAGACCAGGGGCAGGTGGCTGATGTGGTCTCCATGTTGGTAGTTGAGCGTGGCCATCCAGTCCAAGCCACGGCTGTGTCGGTGTGTCGGCGTGTTGAAAACCTGGGAGAAGCTGAGGTCTGAGAGGGCCTGGGCTAGGGAGCGAGCGGCGGTATTGGTGGAGTCATGTAATCCTAGATTGATGCCGCCAAGGACTATGTACTTGGTGTTCTGTTTGATGGTCGGGGCAATGAGTTGGATCAGGTCTTCTTCGAAGGAGGTGGCGGGACTGGGGGGGCGGTATATGAGGCAGAGGTTGATGGTGGTGGAGGGGCAGGTTGCAAGTTTAGCAGTGATAATATTGCTGTCTGTGATGGTTGGCATGTCGATTAGGTGCAAAGCTATCAAGGATTTAAAGATAAAGGCTACGCCACTTCCTTTCCCTACGGGTCAGTCTTCCCAGATGTGGAGCAGTTTGGGAGAGCGTGAGGCTGATGGCGGGACCTGCTGCCTGGTGGAGCTAGGTTTTCATCAGGGCAAGGATGTCGAGGTGCGTGGATGTAATGAGCATCAGAATCTCTGTTGAATGCTGCACTAGGGTCCAGGTGGTAAGCAGGGCAGGTTTGAGGGGTGCTTTAGGGGGTCAGTTGGGTGCCGTGGTGGTGATCAGCATATCCAGTCTGCAGGGGCGCTGTGAGTCGTGCACGGTGAAGCAGCCTTAAGTGTCGATCATGTAGAGGCAGGTTGTAGCTGGCGGGGGGTCTGGTGCCATGGTGTGGGCGGGTAGTCTAGACTTACAGTAGCGGGGTTTGGGAATTGTGCTAGGTTCGCCCCGGTGCACTTTGCTTACCTGGTGTCTCCATGGTTTAGGGTGTTGATATCTGGGTGTGGGATGTCTGTGATGGGGAAGAGGGGCCTGTCCCGGCCATCTCTGGCTGGGACACGGGTGGGCACAGATGGGCACTACCCATAGTACTGGCCCTTTGTTGGGGCCCTTTGTTGGGGCCGGCTTTGCCTGCCGGCTTGGGTCGAACACAGTAGTAGAGAAGGCTGGGCGGACGTTGACTTGTTGCTCCTTAGTGGGCAGGGTTCTGGTTTCAGGTGCTTTCAGTAGCACCATGTTAGTTGAGGGGCAGATTGTGAGTTTCACGCCCCATCTGTTTGTCCTTTGAGCAATTCTGGTCCTTAAGCAGAGAGTTCTTGTTATTCCTTGGTAGGGCATGGTGGCGAGTGGTCGCTGGGGGGCTGGGGGCCCTTGCGATGGCAGAGCTTGGCTGCTTTGAAGGCTGGTGGCCATCTTTGTGGGGGTAAGCGGCCCTGTTAGTTGCCCTGTACTGTTGGTTGTCCTTTGTTGCTGTGAGTAGGTGTCGCAATGGCTGACATGGGGTGTGCAATGGAAGAATCTTTTGACTAAATAAATGATCTGACTAAAGATGGGCGCAAGTACCCAGATAACCAGAATGCTATATTAAGTACTGTGATAGGTGAAAACAAAGAAATTGCTACTAATATGACTAATGAAGTCTTGGTTGTTAAGGTGGTCCAGAGTAAAGTACAAGATATCGCAGAACAAACTCTTAAAGTAACACATACAATTACTAGTAACATACCAAAAGACTCAATTATTAAAGATGGTTGCTCAAATATAACTATGGAAAATACAGATCCACATATTTTAACTGAAGCACTCCCAAGTACTAGCACAGCTGCGATACAATTAATTGACCCAAACATTAATAACAGAGGCAGTGTACCCATGCAGATACCAAAACCAATATTTCACTTTGGAAATCTCAAAAAACATATGAACAGAACTATAGCACCACCCAATACCAAAAAAGAAGATTGAATGACAATCACACTCCTGAACCTATCTCTATGAAAGAGATAAAACAAACATAGAACCCTAAAAAAGGTGTAAAAAAAACAAACATTCTGAGGAAAAACCTCCAACTCCACTTCCAAGAGGTTGTAGTAAGAAAATAATACTAATAGGAAAAAAGACTGAAAAGGAAAGAAAACAAAGTTGTGAGAGAACTGTTAACCAGCAAGAACTATTCTTTACCCTGAAGATTTGAACCAAACAAATGGGCAATAATGATGTCAATGGCTTTTTGGGGGTATTATGCTCCTGCCTTGATAACACAGTTAAAAGCTTTAAAAATATAAATATGTGAAATATTTACTTAAATCCCTTTATGATAAAGAATAAACTCATACACTACTTGAATATAATTGAATCAATACTTAACAGTAATATAATTGTGAAGGAGGAATTTTTAACTTCAACAGCAACTTATTTATTCCACCATTAGAATGCTGGGGTCACGAATGGATGAAAAAAATACCCTCTGTTGCTAACACAGGAATAAAGCAAAGGGCCAGTACATTTTCAAATACATTAATGGAAATTTTAAATGATTTTAAGATATTATCTTAAATGGTAGCAGCAAATCAGACAAGAATGTTCGGATGACATTTCATCGAGGCAATTGTAATACTTTACTAGATTACATTATCATGCCCTATGAACAATTTACCTCCATCATTGATTTCAAAGTGTTGCATATGACATCTGGGGACCATTGTCCAATCATGACTTTTTTATTTTGTGATAACAATTACACCGTGCATCTAAGATGATGGAACCAGTGATTTCTAAAAAACTGCAAATTAATTGGTGGCTGTGTGAGGAAACACACATAGCTTATTGTAGTGATAACACACTGGTTGCATGTAATTTAATTAATCTAAGTAACAATGAAAATGTGATTGAGAATTACTCTGTTCTATGCAATAAGATAAAAAAGATCAGATATGGCTATCAATCAATCAATCAATATCTTTTATTTCGGCTTTACACCATCAAACGTTGAAGCCTAGATACTTTGTACAAATTTCAAGCAATTACAGTCCACTGCTATGATAAAAACAGGTGAACAGGTTAAAAGACAATAAAGCAGTCAATATAGCACTAAAGAACATTCATAATTAGCAGAGGTAGACGGTCAAAGATTATAAAAGCATAGTCGTAGAGATACATCTGCCTGAATAAAAGCTACTTAAATCGACGTTAAGTGTATATGGCACATTTAAATGAGAAATAGCGCCTGCACATAAGGTGCATATGGGATTTTCTGAACCCTGGAGGAGATAAATCTTCCTAATAGCAATTATATAGCTGTAGGCTGAAGGCAAGGCCTATATAATTGCTGGAGGGAAGATTTGCCTCCCGAGGGGCTTTATAAAATCCCACATGCACCAAAAGTACAGGCGCTATTTCATTTATGAAACCCCTCTACTTTCATTTTATGTTGAGTCCTGCATGTAATGCATAAAGTGTATTGTCAATTGCTTTGTATTGCATACAATCACGCAGTGGCAGTAGGAGGATCATTAGTTGCTTTTGTCAATTGCTTTGTATTACAGATACTCATGTAGTGCCAGTAGGAGGTTTACTACTTGCTTAATTTGATTGGCTGATTCATGTTTTTAGAGCCCGTCCTTGGCATCTGATTGAATGCGTGAGTGCTTGACAATATGCACTGGTGTATATTGAAAGTTTTACAATGCCATATGATGTGTTTTCAGCCAATCAGCTTTCAGTAAAAGTTAATGGGATTTCATAAAAGAAGATATCACATCAATAAAATAAAAGTGTTAGCCAAAGTTGAAAAGAATTGTTCGAAGCACAATTTTTCCTAAAAATCATACAATGCCATCATAAAGCATAGATTAAATAAATGTTAAAAGTAGGGGAGCCCGCAGTTTTTCACACAACGGCTCCGTTCATTTTTTGCGGGCTCTTCCTACGAGATTACACATTTGAAAACGCGTTTGCAGGGCTTGGTCCATAGGACCCCTCAGGCCCGCTTATTTTTGACGTGGCAGCAGGACTGCCATGTCAAAAATAAGCAGGTCGGGTAGGGCCCAATGCACAGATCGGGCCCGTCCACCAATTTAAATGCAGCCTGGGCTGCTGCTGTCACTGCGGCAGTCACAGCAGCAGCCCTGGCTGCAATCATGTTGGTGAGCTGGGTGGTTGGGGCGAATTCTACTCCCTAGGTGGCAGAGGGCACCTTTTGAGTGCACTCCGCCCCCTCAGGACCAGGTGGTTTTTCTTGCGGGATTCCTGCATATTTTAAACTTAAGAAAATAAGTGATGAGACCTTGGAAGGGCTGTTAGGGGCTGTTTCTCTCTTCGCCCCTGCACCCATGCCCACCTGTATCCTGAGGCTCTTGTGCTGAAGTGGAGAAGTGAGCACGTGCACGCCAAGGAAAGGATGCCGTGCGGCGTGCTCGCACTTTACTGGAATACTCAAAGGACTTCTAAATTGGAGTGCAGAACTACTTAGCCCAGCACCCTCCAGGTTTTTTTGTAGTCATCTAGCGATTGGAGCATCTCGGTTTGTTTGCTGTGCTCTGGAAACTCTTCCTCTTCTTAAACCCTTTCAGAGCGCAAAGCACCGTGAAGGGCTCGGAAGGGCTGTTAGGGGCTGTAACTCTCTTCGCCCCTGTACCCATGCCCACCTGTATTCTGAGGCTTTTGTGCTGAAGTGGATAAATGAGCGCGTGCGTGCCAAGGAAAGGACACTGTGCGGCGTGCTCACACTAAACTGGAATACTCAAAGGACTTCTAAATTGGAGGTACTTTGTATGCCTCATAGGACTTTTAATTAAGGAATTTTAATTGCAAGGTTTCAAAAACTTACAATTGTTCCTTATTGTGTTTTTCTCCAACAGTGCAGAACTCCTTATCCCAGCACCCTCAAGGTTTTTTTGTAGTCATCTAGCGATTGGAGCATTTCAGTTTGTTTGCTGTGCTCTGGAAACTCTTCCTCTTCTTAAACCCCTTCAAAGCGCAAAGCGCCGCAAAGGGCTCGGAAGGGCTGTTTAGGGGCTGTTCGGGGGGTGAGTGGCGGATAAGTGGTGGGTTATTGTGGGCATAGGTTGGCTTCTGTCTTTAATAACAGCACATATGAAGTAGCCAAGTTCTTTTTATTTTGTATTTTATGGTGATAGTATTTGACTAAATATGTCTGCAAAAAAAAACCCGGCTCTGGTTAAGGGTCAGAAAAGTATTGACTATTTCTTTAAAGAGAAACCCTATAAGTGAAGATGCTCTAACTGCTCCCTTTTGCGTGGGTAATAATTTGGATGGTACAGAGAAGAGTATAGCGGATCTGGATGCAGCGGCAGTAGCAGCAGCATTGGCCCGCAATGGCCCAAAGCCCCAATTACAAATAAAAGCGACTGTTAATAAGTTAGACTCCCAGGCTTTTCCATTATTAGGAACACCCCCGCCCTCGCCATTAAATAGTCTGGTGAAGCCCCCAGTCTTTACTACTGTAACTCCAAAAAATAACACTGGACTTAAGCCAATCTCTCCCTCTGAATTGAGAGATCCTGAAAAGATTCCAGATTTGGAAAAGCTGGTAGACTCCTCTCCTAAGCCCATTATAATACCCTCGCAAGATCCAAGTGGGCAAACCTCTTCTATGATAGAATCCCTGGTTTCACCACCACAGGGTGAACTTAAACCATTGGTTAAGGAGGTTGGGGAAGCCTTTGATCATAGCCCCAAGAAAGGAAAAAGAAAATCAACCAGCCCGATAGTAATAGAGGATTCTGGGCAAACTAAACGCTCCAAGAAGGCAAAAAAATCTCTTCTTGTACATTTCAAGGCTAAGGAGATTGTAAAAAAAGCTAAAACCATAACTGGGAAGCAGGTTGCACCACAGAGATTAATTAGGCAACCAGAACCTGTTCTGTCTGACCAATTAAAACAACTGCAAACTGAAATACTCATAACGGAGAAAAGCTGAGCATAGTAATTGACCAAATCTTGTCAATTGATAAAGTTTTAGCTAACCTGGTGGGAACAATTACGGCATTTATAGCACTTCATTTACAGGTAAAATCTGTTAAGGAGAAAGATGGGATGGTACGTGAGATATGCAGTAGGCAGGTTAATGTTTGCAGAAATCCGGTGAAAAGTATACCGGAAAATATTTTGGAGGATTCTGTTGACCACACACAAGAAACCCCCCAAGGTAATAGGGAAACAATGGAGACTATCTCAATAGGCAATCATCCAATTAATCATGATACCATAAACTCGGCTAACAAAGAGGCCGCACTCCCACTGATATTGCCATCATTAGGCAGACAAGAACCTGCACTAAAACCCATAATTCCTGCCCAGACAAATCCTAGGGTATTACAACATGTTAGGGACAAAATTGAAATACATGCGCACTCGGCGAAGAGAGCTATGATAATCGGGGGCTTATGGTCTAAACCCGCTAGACAGTGGGAAACAGATAACTATAGGAAAATGAAAGCAGTGCGCCTGATGAATAATAATTTGGGTCTTACATTCATTAAACCGCAGGTTATTAGAGAAGTGGTGTGAGCGAAGTCTATTTGGGAAAACCCAAGGGGAATTCAAGGTGAATTTCTAACAATCTTTTTCTCTGACAAATTTATATGTGAAAGAGCATGGAACCACATTTCCTCCGGTAGATCGAATCGGCACCCCTTTACTGTACTGGGTTATGCAGATATGTATAAGGGGATCTGGGGCAATTCAGTCAAAATTTGGATGAGTATAATGGGTATCAGAGGACAAACCAAAGTCAAACTATCATGGAGGGCTATGGACTACATCTACACCCATACCCGGGGACTCAGAAACAGAATATCTATAGGGGGTTTGACCCAAGGCATGGAGGAAATGTGCTTTGAAACCATTATGACCCTTACGGGAACTCAAATGGATATAGAAATATTGGATGGCATAACAGTCAGAGTTGGAATGATCCCCACCAGGACCGCTTTCGACCACATGCCTTGGAATGTAATGATTGACAATTGAGCATGCACAGTTATGGGTTGGAGAAATTGGAGGGCGAAGTGCAACCTCAAACCCCACATAATGACCCATCTAATCTTTCTAAGAGTCCATCAGGGCTCCCTATTACTTAAGGGAAAATGCAGATTGGTAATTCGTTAATTCCTATACAAGAATTTCGCTCTTATGCATTTTAAGTAACATTTTTTCTACGATTTTAGCCTCCTTATTTAATGACTAGTTGAACGCCAACAGCATACTTAGTAGGTTCCAATTCAGGTTCCGCGCTGGAAATCTTTATGCCGCATTCATGGACCTCAGGACAGCATTCAACTCTGTTGACCGCGCCATCCAGGGGTCCATGCTGGAAGCAGAGGTAATCCCTCAGGGGCGATGCCAGGCCATGAGGTAGCTTCACCGGAATACAACTGGGGCAGTCTTATTGAATAAAGGATCACAAATAACAGATAGTTTCACAATAGAGCAGGGGGTGATTTTGTTTTGCTACTATATTAATGTAATGGCGGAAGCATTAACTAATAGTAACCTGGATATACCGAAGTGTGGGGGAAATCCTTTATCAATTATTCTGTATGCGGACGATACTGTCCTGCTTTTGCACTACAAAAATTATTAGATGCCTACTTCATACAGATTTCTGCATTAAATATGAGGTTCAATGGACCCAAGTCCAAAGTGATGGTCTTTGGGAGAAAAATCTTAAAAAATAGGATGAAATTTGTGATTGATGGATCGGGGTTGGAACAGGTAGAGGTTTTTCCTTATCTAGGATGCCAATTCCACCAGACAAGTCACATCGAAAGTGTGGCCCTGAAATTCAGTCAGGTAGTGGGAGCACTACAATGCACTTTAAAAACCACTAAAAAATCCACAATAGAGCAGTTCCTCAAAGTTTATAAGGCCAAAGGTTCGGGCATTATGGGATATGGCGCTGAGGTTTGGGGGGCACAAGACACCTCACTATTATATAAGTCAGAAGCCCGTCGAGTCAAAACAATTTTGTCTCTACCAAACTCGACCGCAACAGAGATAAGCTTTTTGGAGCTGCAGGAACTGCCACTTTCTTGGGTCCTGAAATTTAGGGTGGTTCTATTTTTGTGTCAAGTAATTAAACGACCTGAAGATAACGTGATCATGGAGGCATTATCTGAACTACTTAAGTCGGACTATAAAAATAAATTCCTGTGGCACATACGGATTTTGAAACTGCTAGCTAAGATAGGGATCAAATCTGTAGAGGACTTGCTTGGATCTCCAGAAATCTATACAAAGCCTTGTATCAAAGAGAAATTGACAGATATGGTGTGGGAAAGTTTATTTAGCACTGGG
This sequence comes from Pseudotriton ruber, assembly GCA_035583255.1. NCBI lineage: Eukaryota > Metazoa > Chordata > Amphibia > Caudata > Plethodontidae > Pseudotriton > Pseudotriton ruber. The sequence continues at coordinate 4,769 of JAWWEI010232716.1, read as the reverse complement.
TCCATCAAAAGTACGGTGGTGAAATATCTTCCTATCTGCATGACATCCCCATTGTTGCTGAATGCTTTGCCACTCTCTAGATTTGAACGTTTTCGCTTGATGCGGTTTAGACTTAACACATGGGGTCTGGAGTATAAGAGGGAGGACAAGCCAGAACTGAGAAAATGTGGGTGTGGAAATGGTGTTGAATCATTGTTCTGATTCATTGTCCTACGCATACGTTCTCAAGACAGAAGTGGTTAATTCCGCTTTTTAAACAATTAAAATACAGGCAAACACAGCCCTTGATATTTTTTCTCAGATTGCTTACTACACCGGCTGTTATTTATATAGTTGTGAACTATTTAAAGTGTGTTTGGAAAAGTTATAAGCATGAGGTTAAGAATTATAAATAAGTATGAAGACAAGAAATCTAGGAAAAAGTTGACTTTGAATAGATCTCACTGTACATATTGTTCACATTATTGCACATAGCTTGTACTGTATTCTTTTTAGCAGGAATTGCACAAATGGCACTAATTGCACTTTATAATGCATTGTACTTTCTCCAGCAGGACTTGCACAAATGGTACCAAATGCACTTTATAATGTAGTCATTTGCATTTTTACTATTCATGCTTTTATTCATGGGTTTTGTATCTCTCCCTATTTAGCCGATTTAAAAGTCTCTTAGGTTTTTTCACAACATGGTAACTTTGATAAATTATGGGTGATGTAATCTGGATCAAGTTGAGTAATTGTGTAATTTGGTTTAAGTTGAGTAACTGTGCACATGAAAGCGGTTATATTTACAATATCATGATTGAATCAAAGATGTGGAATTCATTGTTATTATTATTTGATTCATGTAAAATAGTTTTTAATGTTTCATGTGTGCTTTTTTATGTTCACGAATAAACTTGACTTGACTTGACTTGACTTGAGTGATTTCACACTCATAATCTAATGGGATACACGTAAAAAAAACAAAAAAATTGTTTGCATGTATCCCGTTGATTTCTGCCGGCCAAACCCATAATTGGGTTAGACGTGATTTTTTGCATTCCCACCAGAAATTTGTATCTGGCATGCAAAAAATCACAAGGGTCATAATGACCCTGTATATGATTGGCATCATAGCAATGGATACAGATGTTCGTTTTTCCTAATTCTGTGGAACTCTGGTAAAAAATATTCTAATGTATTAATCGTAAAGAGTTCAGTCATACTTCTTAGGTGCATCATCATGGGTTTTACTTGTATAAACTCTGATCTTCTAAAAACATATAAAAGGAATTTAAGGTGTTTTGTAGATCGGACAAAATAAAGTTATATGCGGTAAATTGTCCACCCCTGCACCACAGGTGCAGCTAGAGTCCTTGGTGGCTAGGTGAGGGGAACTTCCCCCATTTTAGTCTATTCAGCACCAATGGTAATCCATTTAAGTGGAATCTTGTTAGCAGCTTTCGGCCTGTGTTGATCATAACATCCTCTAAGTATTGTGGGTGACCATTGTGGGACAGGGGATAGTAATTTCGGACAGTGGATTTGGAGGCAAGAGCAGTCTCCAGATCTTTAATATAGCATCCTTAAATTAATTTATAAAAAAAGGTAACCAGGTTGCCCTTCCAACTACACTGGAATATAGAAGATGGCCCATGTTAAATTTTTCCAGTAGTAACCCAACCCACATTATCCATGGATTATATTTGGAGCTAGAGTGCTTTAGGAAATCTAAAAGGATTTTACATGAGAATTGAGGTAACTTGCCCATCCTGAACGTAATAAAATATTTGACCAGGTATTCGTTTCTAATTACACTGTTTAGTTAGCAGTGCTACTAGGGACAGCTAAAGTGCCCTTCAGGAAGTCTCTTTCAGCTTTGGCTATGGTTTCAGAATTAGTGTACCCTCATACTTCGGCACAGTAGGTCATTACCGGGATTACCTTGATTTTATAAATGTCCAAGCTTCTGGCCAGTGCATTTTTTGAGGTGTTAGATTGGATCCTATTAATCATGCCCAGGACCGTGCCTGCACCCCCAGCTTGCTTGTTTACCAGTTTCCCCATGCCAGATCTGCTGTCAGTCAGTCAAAATACTTTATTCGGACTTAAAAAAGCCCATAAAAGTACATACAATACATAAAAACACACCAAAATACAAGATTTACATATTTACACGATAAAAAATCATTGTAGTTTAAAAGGACTGACAAAGTAAAAACTTTAAAATAGAATAATAGAAAACAGGGATTACCTCAGTTCTGTAAAAACCACTGTACAAAGACATATCATTTGTGATCATACAAAATTTAAAACAGCTGCCGCAGTGGGGTCAGAAAAGTGCAGAAAAAAAGTGCAATAAGTGACAGCAGCATAAACCAAACAATATTAAAACCTCTGATAAAATGTCCACCAGTTTTTGTAAGCACAACGACAGCAAAACTGCATAACAGATTATCCATTTTAAAGACTTGGACATTTTGCAGCAACCTAATTAGCGCATAAATTTTAAAGAACACAACAGAAGATACGATATATAAAAGGACACGGTTAATGAAAAAACTTTAAAATCAAAATTAATACAGATCTGCTGATATTCTGCATCCTAAGTAATCAAACCACTCAACCTCCTCCAATTTGGTTGAGTTAAAAAAAAAATACTAATTATCAGGGTTTGAATCCTACCTTCCTGAGGGACATAACTTTTGAGTTAGACACATTAACTTCCAACTTTATGCTTTGCATAAACAAATCATATGCATTAACTAGGGCCTGCAGCGCACTCTGTAAAACCGCATCATCTGCGTGGGTTAATAGTGCGATGGACTTGGCCCCCACCCTAGGAGCATCATGTCCTAAAGATTGTAGATGTGAGTAGAGGCCACCCTGAAATAGAGTAAATAGAATTGGAGCTAGTGGGCACCCTTGTCTCACTCCTCTGGAAGAAGGAACAGTGGATGTGATATTGTACCACACGGGCCTACAAATTACTATGAAGGGACCGGATTATAGATAGTACACCCACGGGCAAGCCGATATCATCCAGAATTCTCTAAAGTAGAGCTCTATCTACTGTATCAAATGCTGCTTTGATATCCATAAAAGCTAGATAGAGGTGTCCGTCGGCCACTGCATATTTAGAAGCTATTATCTATAGATTGAAAATCTGATCAACAGTCCCTTGCCCTGGTCTGAGGCCGTACTGTGATTCTGATCATTTCTGGTGCAATTCTATCCAGTCAGATAAATAGTTGGCTAAGAAATTTGCAAATATTTTATACAGCATAGAGCACAGTGAGATAGGTCTGTAATTGCTGGGGTGAGATTTTGGGCCTTTTCTGTAAATCGGTATTATGTTTGAGAAATCGTTGGTCTCAATCAAATCAATAAACCAAACTATAAGAAACGGGCCCAATACTCGCTATGGAATTAAAAAATATCTGGAGAGATATACTCTGTCTGGCCCAGGTGACTTTTTTGACTTTACTAGCTCTAGTGACCTGGTCGATAGAGCGGCTGATGACATTAAGGGTGCTAAATTGTTCATTTGATGTTCATGTCCGCTGTACTGCTGTCTCTCTGATAATTGGTCTATTGCCACTGTTCTCTTTATTACTCAGTCACACTGCCACGTCCTGTTTTTTTGTAACAGGTAATTGCGGCTACTGACCTTAGGGTGTTAAGCCTGACTGTCTGATACTGTTCCGTCCTATGCTGTAGCCCTTTTCTTTATAGATAACCATTTTAGTACTTGTCAGTCTGACCTGTGCTCCATCGTGTTCATTTCACTCCCAGCACGACCTGTGCATCCTGCCCTCTGTGTTTCAAGGGCAGGATGCACTGGTCCTGCACAACTGTCTGTTGGTACTTTTCTGCTTCTCATTTTGATGGGCTGAATGCTATAGAAATTACTGCAATGGAATGCTTTGCTAATGCACGTCTGTATTTTCTTTGCAAAGACATTCAGGGTCATTATTTATGACCCTTGCATAGTCATGCAGAGGGGCAAAACATGCAGAGCCTGCGCAAGGCTCTGCATGTTTTGCCCCTCCGCATGATTACGAGTCAGTAGTAGAAACATGAGTAACCTGAGTAAACATGAGTAGAAACATGTTTCTACTACTGTCCCATCCATGAGGACGGTAAACATGTTTACATGCGTACTGACCTCATGGATGGTCCGGCTGGTCCTGAACAGGCTGTGGGACAAGCATCTTTTCCCTCTGCCTGGCCAGGACCAGTCCGACCTGTCAAACCGGCCCCTTCAACAATGAAAAGTGCAGACAGGGCTGCGGCACTGGCAGGGGTTGCCAGTGCTGCAGCCCTGCCTGTATTTTGAATTGTGGATCGGGCCCGAATGCTGAATCAGGCCCTCCCGGTCCGCATGTTTTCATGCGGGCTCCGCATGTTTTCATGTGGACCGGGAGGGCTCCGCATGTTTTTACAAGTAGATGTTACGCATGACTTATAATCATGCGTAACACTACTTGTAGAAACATGCGCAGCCCTTTTGGGGGAAAATGCGTAAGGTACACATTTTCCCGACGCAAACCTCATAATGAGGCTGTTACTCTTAGGCCCTCATCATGAATATCTCGGTATTCCCTTGTGGGATACCGAGATATTCGGTAACATACCGATTGTTGGTATTATGGTTCACACCATATTACTGAGTCTGTAGACTCGGTAATACAGTCGGTAATGGAAACATTTCTGACTTAGAAACATTTCCATTACCGACTAAAAAATATATTTTTATAAATATTATTTTTATAATAAATATATTT
>JAWWEI010221638.1:0-17540 GCA_035583255.1 Pseudotriton ruber | reverse complement strand
TTTATTCAAAGCCCTGTGACTGAAGTGGTTGATTCCAGAAAGAATTTGTAACAATAATGGGCCGATTCTATAGAGAACGAAACCGAACTGGTGCGATGAATGTTATGCTTGCTGCGATGTATTCTACATAAAGTGTACTCGAGCACGTGATGCCGGAGAATGCACAAAACTAACTGGGCATCCACAGTATGTGAACATACATTAACAGAAACCTGCAGCGACAGGGTTGAGCTGTCGCTGTGGGTCCTTCACAATCATGGTCAAGATTAAAGTATACAGGTCAGACAGCTGCCCCCATCATGGGCATACATTTGGGGGTCATTCACCAGATTATATGTTCTCACACCCAACTTTCTGCTGATCGGCACTTTCCAAGATTTGTTGTCAAACGCCGTGCAGTGAGATTAACAGTCCGTTCAGATGGACCCAGCCCCTGCATTTTCCTGGGAAACACGGCCTACCATAACCTTCCCACATCAGAATATCACTGTTGTGTGATGTATTTACATTTGAAGCATTAAGAACCCAAGCCCATATAGCCTTTAACAAACCAGCATTGCCTTAAAGGGGATTACAAGCACCCAACCCAACCCTATTTTGAATGCACGTTGTAGTACAACCACTACCGCACTTTACCACTCCAGTGGAGTTCCAAGTTCCTTTCCCTTGCCATACTTGTGAACTCCCCTTGTCAGTCATGAGTTGCTTCCATGAAGCAGTACCACACATCACGTGATGGGACGCCATAATCTACAATGAGAAAAAACAGTCAACAAATGGCAAAATTCAGGCCTCACATATCCTCAAAACAGTTTTGGCTTCTACCGCCAACACCACCGCGGGTGGCGCCACAGTCAGCTAGCTGCTCGTCCCATTGGTGTTATTGCGGGTATTTCCACTAGTGTCAATAACCTTAACAGGGCAATGTTAATCGTCCGAGCCTGAACCTTTACTAAGGCCCTCATTATGAGGGCCTCGGTAATCAGTCGGAATCGGTAAAACACTCGGTAACCTCTGTTACCGAGTGTTTTACCGATTCCGACTGATTATGAAGGTAAGTACTCGTTAATAACGAGTAAAATATTAACGTGTGTTTTCAGTCGGTATATCCGACTGAAAACACTCGTTAAGTCAAGCAACTCGGTAATGCAATCGGTTTTACCTATTGCATTACCTGTTGCTACTCACCACCCGGTAAGTCTAAAAATTATTTTCTATGGTCCCCAAACCTATTGGGGAACATAGAAAATAATAAAATCTGTCAAGGCCTGCCTTGACAGATTTTTAAAAAATATATTTCTTATAAAAATTAATATTTATAAAAATATATTTTTTAATCGGTAATGGAAATGTTTCTAAGTCAGAAACGTTTCCATTACCGATTGAATTACCGACTTTTGGCACTCGGTAAAAATATGTTACCGAGTGTCAAAAACTGTAATTCAGTTAATCGGTATTTCCTAGTGAAATACCGATTAACTAGGTATTTCAATAGGAAATACCTATTTAACTGTAATGAGGGCCTAAATGTCTCTAACATATGTCACCCGGCAGTAATACTAGTAATAGTATGTAGTTGTTCGATTTGCTAACAAGATTAATAACAGCCCACCATTACGATATCAAGTATTCCTAGTGTAGATGCATTATTGTAACATTACTAACATGTCTTTCCTAAGTGCTCTGTGGCTTTCCCAGCCCGTTCACCATACTAGACAATGTATTTTGAAGCCCTCACGTTAATTTGTTAAAGTTATTTTTAAATGGAAAACGCCACACACACACACACACACACACACACACACACACACACACACACACCACCAACACATAAACACACACACAACACTAAAACTAAAACACCAACACACGCACAACACTAAAACACATGCACGCACAAACACAAACACAAACACACACACAACACTAAAACTGAAACACCAACACACGCACAACACTAAAACACATGCACACACAAACACACACACACACACACCCCAACACATAAACACCCACATAACACTAAAACACCAACACTCAAACACCCGCACATACACACACACACACACACACACATAATGCAAACACACAAACACAAACACCAACACTCAAATACACAAACACCAACACACAAACACATAAACACACATACAGACACCAACACAAACACCAAAACACAAACACAAATACAAACACCAACACACACAACCCCAACACATAAACACCCACATAACACTAAAACACCAACACACGCACAACACTAAAACACCAACAAGCGCACAACACTAAAACACCAACAAGCACAAACACAAACACACACACACACACACCAACACACAGCCCCAAATATTTATAAACTATCAATAAGGGTCTAAAATATATGATTACCCTTATAACATTGCTGTATTGTAAAGTTTCAAAAACCCCTCCTTAAAGAACCTTATCAGAATGGTTCATGGAAAACAGCAACTATTTGCGGAATACGATCTAGCGGAACCATATACTTTGACCCACATAACCTATGCTTTTTTTCTGTCCCTGCTAAAAAATACTCCTCGTCCGCCTCTTTATGAAACAACTTAAATGTAACACACACGCGGGCGTTTTCAAAAGCGGTGTTGCTCCCTGAATTATTACGCCTCCAACACCTATGAGAGCATGATGCATGTCTCCGAAGCATTAAACCTATGTTTTGCAGATCACTGATTCGTATCTTGCCCAAACGTAACATAACATATACATACACATACCGGAGTAGCAACACAACCCTTCAAGTACTAATTACTCCATATGAACATGCAGGCATGATGAATGTCTCCACTAAATTAACCCCTTGTCTTCCGGACTGCCCTACCCTATCTTGTACAAATGTAACATAACATATACACCCCCATACCATTGTGGCAACACATCACCTCAAGTGTTAATTCTAATACATGAACCTGGAGGCATAATGAATGTCCCCGTACCATTAAGCCCTTGTTTCAGGACTGCCCTACCATATCTTGTAAAAATGTAACATAACATATACACTCCCATACCATTGTGGCAACACATCACCTCAAGGGTTAATTATAATATATGAACCTGGATGCATAATGAATGTACCCGTACCATTAAGCCCTTGTTTCTGGACTGCCCTACCATATCTTCTACAAACGTAACATAGCATATACACCCCCATACCATTGTGGCAACACAACACCTCAAGTGTTAATTATAATATATGAACCTGGAGGCATAATGAATGTCCCCGTACCATTAAGCCCTTGTCTTCTGGACTGCCCTACCATATCCTGTTCAAACGTAACATAACATATACACCCCCATACCATTGTGGCACAACCTCCACTTTCTTTTTTGCCCGTGATAAAAACTGCCAAATTTCTAGGATAAAATGACATAAACCATGTCTTTTTCCACCGTCATAAAAAACAAATAAATAATAAATAAACATGGCACAACATCTGCGTGATTGACAGCAGCCTTCTAGAACCTAGTGCCACTGCATGATTGACAGTGCACATGCTCAAGACATCAGTTAGATGTCCACTGTCTCTTAATAAATGACCGTCTGAGTGATCCTTGACCTCTTAATTACCAGGTCCGGTGTTTGCCTACCGTTGCCTCAAATTTTCAAAAGTAAACCGTATATTTAGCACACAAAGCGCTGTAAATTACAACACGGGTAGAACACTAACTAACAAACAAAGTGAACTATGTTTAACGGCTGTCCTTTTCACCCTTTTGCTCTGAGAAATGGCCTGGGCCTGTCAGCTCCTATCATGTTACGTGACTCTGAAATGGCACACACACCTATTCCTACTGTCTCACTGCGCGGCGGTCCCTTTTGCGCTGAAAATGGCCTGGGCCTTGAGGCTCATTTCACATTACGTGACTCTGAAATGGCATATGTACATATTCCTAATGTCTCACTGCACGGATAGCCCCTTTTGCAATGAGAAATGACCTGGGCCTTGAGGCTCATTACATATTACGAGACTTTAAACATAACATGTACATATTTCTAATGTCTGACTGCCTTACATCATTGTAACATTCTAAATTAACATTTCTAGCTCGCCATTTCCCACATACCACGCATACCATGGCCACGTGACGTCAGCCTCCACAAGTCCCTCACAGCCCCTTCCCTCCTCCTTCACAAAACCTGTCATAGCTGTCAAGACCTGTCAAAATGAGTTTGATGAGAAGTGCCCTTCTATTACTACTTTCATTATATTATGCAGGTGCACCAGTTTAAAAGGAAAGTTAGATCATTAGTAGCGGAATCAACACATTCCTGTCTCTTATTAAATTAAGGTCTCGTTCTCCTCGTTTCTAACTTTATTTTGGTTTATTTTATTCTGCGTTGCTTTTAAAGGTACACAGCCTGTTCAACTTCATGACCAAAGTTTTCAGATTTGTTCGTACACGTTAATGATGGAGCCAGGAGATACGTGCATTTCCCTGGAAGCACCATCATGGCGTGTATGTACCTCACTACTTGTTGCGTGGCGTGTAGCTTTTCAGTGCATTGCATTTATATGTATGATTTTCCTTAGATACATTAGGTTTTATTATTTATTAAATGTTGTATGGATTCAGTTATTATGGACGTCTATTTATAATGTTAGGCTCCTGGTTGGTAGGCCGGGTAACCTTACAGTATCAGACCACTGCCTAGCGGCCTTCTTCCTACTCTTCCAGTGGGAAGCTTGCCATGTAGTGGCCCGCTGCCTGCTGTTTCAAGAGGCAATGGGCACCAAAGCAGCCCATTGCCTGTTCTTCCTGCAGGCAGTGTGCTGCATAGCATCCTGCTGACATATCATCCAATGGGCAGCAGGCCATACAGCAGCCTGCTGCCTGCTCTTCCAGTGGGCTAAGTGCAATGAAGCAGTCCATTGCCCTCTCTTCCAGTGGGCAACGGCTTGTATGGTGGCCTGCTGCCTGCTCTGCCATTGGGAAGCTGGCCATGTAGCAACTAGTTGTCCACATTGCCCACTCTTTCAGTGGGTGGGCTAGTGGATAATGGAACCTAATGGCCTATTGTCAGCTCTTCTGGTGGGCTCATCAGGGGACAACTGGCCGCAAAGGTGATCTTTCAGTGGATTGCGTAGCAGCCCGCTGCCTGCTATTTCAGCAGGCAGCGGGCCACGTAGCAGCCCACTGCCCACTCTTGCAGCAGAGGCCCACTGCCTGGTCTTCCAGCAGGCAGCGGGCTCCATAGCAGGCCACTGACTGCTCTTCCAGGAGGTAAGGGGCCTCAAAGCAGTCCATTTCCCACTTTTCCAGCGAGCAGCGGACCATGTGGTGACCCGCTACCTGCTCTTCCAGTGGGAGGCTGGCTACGTAGCGGCCCAATGCCTGCTATTCCAGCGGGCCATGTAGCAGTCCACTGGCTGCTCTTACAGTGGGCCATGGTCATAGGCCACAGAAGGTGAAGCGGCTTGTTGCCTGCTCTTTCAGTGGGAAGTGGCCTGCATTGTGGCCCGCTGGCCACTCTTCCAGCAGGCAACAAGCTGTAAAGCGGCCCATTACCCGCTCTTTCAGCAGTCAGCTGCCCGCTCTGCCAATGTGAAGATGCACATGTAGTGGCCCACTGCCTGCTCTTCCACGGGGAAAAGGGCCACGTAGGGGCCTGTTATGAGCAGCCGATGTAGCAACCAGCTGCCTGCTTTTCCAGCAGGCAACAGCCCCAAAGCAGCCCATTATCCGCTCTTCCAGCGGGCTGCATAGCGGCTTGCTGACATCTTATCCAATGGGCAATAGGTCACAGCATCCTGCTACCTGCAACGAGCAACAAAGCGGCCCATTGCCCTCTCTTCTAGTGGGTTGTATATTCGCATGGTGCCTGGCCTTGCAGTGGACCATGACGTAGCCCATTGCCCATTGCCTGCTCTTCCAGCCGGTAGTGGCCGGCAAAGCAGCCCATTGCCCGCTCTTTGAGCGGGCAGGCAAATGCACAATGGGACACAACAGCCCATTGTCTTTTTCTGGTGGGCTCATCAGACGGATAATGGCCAGCAAAGCTGCTCTTTCAGTGGGCTGCATAGTGTCTCACTGCCTGCTCTTCCAGCAGGCAATTTCCTGTAGGCATGGCCTGTTGCCCGCTCTTCCAGCAGGCAGCAGGTCACTGTCCATTTTTCCAGCAGGCTGCATAGCAGTCCGTGGCCTGCAGTACCCGATTTTTCAGCTAGCAGGTTAGCAGACGCAAACTGCCTATTGTACACTCTTCTGGTGGGCTCAATATGCGGACAACAGCCATAAAGCTGCTCTTTCAGTGTGCTGCACAGCAGCCCACTGCTTACTCTTGCAGCAGCAGCAGCCCACTGCCTTCTTTTCCAGTGGTCAGTGGCCCACGTAGCGGCCTGATGACTGCTCTTCCAATGGGCAATGGACAATGGGCCCAGAAACCTGCTCCTCCTGCGGGCAGTTGCCCGCTCTTCCAGCGGTCAATGGGCCGTGTAGCGGGCCACTCCGAGCGGACAATGAGACACCTAGCAGCTCGCTGCCTGCTCTTTCAGCGGGCAAGGGACTGTGTTGCAGCCAGCTGCTTGCTCTTCCAGTGGGCGAGGGACTGCTTAGCAGTCCACTGCCTGCTCTTTCAGCGGGTAATAGGCCACAGAGTGGCTCATTGCCCACTCTTGCAATGCGTTATTTATTTATTTATTTATTATGCACCTTAGCTCAGGGGCATCAAGGCTTACATAAAAACAAAACAGTAAATAAAACAATCAGAACAAACAGTGCCAAATCGAAATCCAAAGGGTTCCATAAGAATGGGCTATAATTCACAATGAAGGGAGAACAGAAAAAGTTCTGATATCATTTATAGCTGCCTTCTGTTCCAGTGGGCAGCAGGAATGTGCCTACTCTTCAAGCGGGCTGCGTTGCGGCCCACTGCCTGCTCTTCATCAGGCAATGGACCGCTAATCAGCCTATTGCTGCAGCTGGCTGCTCTTACAGTGACTAGCTTCCCACTGAAGAGCAGGCAGTGAACTGCTATGCAGCCACTGCTGCTGAAAGAGCAGGCCACTGAACAATGTCTACTGAAAGAGTGGGCAACTGGCTGCTTCACTGCCCACTGCGCACTGGAGGAGCGGGCTTTGGGCACGTTGCCCACTGGAAGAGCAGCCAGCAAGCTGCTACGTGGACTGCTGCTTGCTGGAAGAGTAGGCAACACACTGCTTTGAGGTCCCTAGCCTGGTGGAAGAGCAGGCAGCAGCACACGTAGCAGCCCACTGCCTGCCTACCTGCACTTCCAGTCGACAAGGTGCCGAGAAGCAGCCTGTTGCCTGCTCTTTTAGCCCGCAGCTGCCTGCATAGCGGGCTACTGCCTGCTCTTGCAGCAGGCAATGGCCCGCATTGCGGGCTTCCAGTGGGCAGAGGTCTGCTTTTCCAGTGGGAAGCGGGCTATGTAGTGGCCCGCTACTTTCTCTTCATTTGGAAGCTGGCTGTGCAGCGGCCTGCTGCCTGCTCTTCCAGTAGGAGGCTGGCTGCATAGCAGCCCACTGCCTGCTCTTCCAGTGGGCCATGGGTGGCGAAGAGGCATGTTACATGCTCTTTCAGCAGGCAGCTGCCAGCCCTACCAGTATGAAGCTGGCCGCATGGCGGGCCGCTGCCTGCTCCTCCAGTGGGAAAAGTGCTGTGTAGCGGCCTGCTATGAGAAGGCAGTGGGCCACACAGTGGTCCGCTGCCTGCTCTTCCTATGGGCCAGGGGCAGTGAAGCAACCCGTTGCACACTCATTCAGCCCACATAGTAGCCCGCTGCCTGATCTTGCATCAAGCCTCAGTGACCCGTTGCCCACTCTTCCAGTGAGAAACAGGCTGCATAGTGGCCTGCTGCCTGCTCTTCCAGTGAGCAAGTGGCCACTAAGCAACCTGTTGCCTGCATTGCCTGCTCTTCCAGCAGGCAAGTAGACAATGAGATGCAACAGACCATTATCTGCTCTTCTGGTGGGCTCATCATGTGGACAACGGGCCTCAAAGCTGCTCTTTCAGCGGACCATGTAGCGACCCGCTGCCTACTGTTCCAGCGGGCAAGGGACCGCTAATCAGCCCATTACCCGTATAAGCAGATAACGTGTCACAACAGCGTATTGTCCACGCTTCTGGTGGCTCATCAGTCAGACCACGGGCTTCATAGCGGTATGCTGCCTGCTCTTCGAGCAGGCAGTGGGACATGTAGCGGCCCACTGCTTGCACTTCAGGGGGTAACCGGCCGCAAAGCGGCTCATTGCCCGCTCTTGCATCACTGGCCTGCTGCCTGCTCTTCCATCGGGCTGTGTAGTGGCACACTGCCTGCTCTTCCAGTGGGCAACGGGGACGCAAAGTGGCTCGTGCTTGTTCTGGCAGCTGGCCTCATAGCAGCCCGCCGTCCGCTCTTCCAGGGGAAAGCTGCCCACTTTTTCAGTGTGCTCCATAGTGGCCTGCTGCCTGCTCTTCCAATGGGAAGCTGGCCACTCTTCCAGTGGCTAGCGGGCTGTGTAGCAGGCTGCTGCCTGCTTTTCCAGTGGGCAGTGGCCCGTGCAGCAGCCTTTTGCCATGTAGTGACCCTCTGCCTGCTCTTCGAGCAGGCAACGGGATGCAAAGGTTCTTGTTGCCTGCTCTTGTAGCTGACGGTAGGCTGCATAGCAGCCATCTGCAATGGGCGAGGCGGGCCACTGCCTGCTCATATAGTTGGAGCAGGCCACGTAGCAGCCTGCTGCTTGCTTTTCTAGCATATAGTGGCCTGCATAGCAGCCCATTGCCCCTCTTCCAGCAGGCAATGGCCATTGTCTACTCTTCCAGCAGGCAGCGGGCCACATAGCGGCCCACTGCCTGCTCTTCCAGGGGGCAACAGCCCACAAAGCGAACCGTTGTCACTCTTGCAGCGGGCTGCATGAACGGCCCACGAAGTGGCCCATTGCCTGCTTTTTCAGTGGTCTGTGTAGCGGCCTTCTGCCTGCTCTTCCAACGGGCAACAGGACACGAAGGATCGCATTGCCCACTCTTGCAGAGGGCAGCAGGCAGCTGTTTGCATCTCCAGCAGACAGCATGCTGCATAGAGTCCCTCTGCCTGCTCTTTCAGTGGGATGTTGGCTGCTCTTCCATTGAACAGCGGGCTGCGTAACTGGCCACTGCCTGCTCTTCCAGTGGGCAGTGGGCTGTAAAGCAGACTGCTGACTGCTATTTCAGTGGGCAGTGGCCCACTCTTCGAGCAGGGAACGGGCTACAAACTGGCCTGTTGCCTTTTCTTCCAGCAAGCAGCTGCCTGCTTTTCCAGCAAGCTAAATAGTGGCCCATTGCCCGCTCTTCCAGCAGACAACAGGCCACATAGTGGCCTACTGCCTGCATTGCCCGCTCTTTCAGCGGGCAAGCAAACTGACAATAAGATTCAACAGCCCATTGTTCTCTCTTCTGGTGGTCTCTTCAGGCGGACAATGGGCTGCAAAGCTGCCCTTTCAGTGGTCTGCCTAGTGTAGAATATTATTAATTTAGGAAGTATACTTATACACTCAATAAACCAATAATCAAGTTCCCCAACCTTTTAGAGAATCTTGAAATGGAAAGAAATTAAATTTAAAATTTAATTTAATTTCAAACCACAAACTCTACACCAACAAGAATAAATTCTCTTTCCTGTTGTGTGTTCAATTATCCACCACCAGAATAAGTTTTATCCCTGCCTTTTAAAATATAGACAATCAATCAATCAATCATGTGTTTTATTGTGCGATGTATGTCAAGACTTCAGACCGCAATACAAACTAAAATCCAGCAAACAACTAAAACCAAGAAACAAACCCAACAAACGTACATAAATAACAATACAGTGTAGAAGGGATCTCCTGCTAAATTAACGCATCAGTCTGCCAGCGGAGTCAGTCAGTAGTCCTGGGTAACCTTCATCTCATGTCTCTGAAGTGCTTTTTAATGGCAGCTTTGAAGAGAGCCCAGGTTTTGAGGGCATGCATGAGAGGTGGTAGCTTGTTCTAAAGACTGATGGCCAATGTTCCCACCGTGCGCCCGCCTCTCTTGGCGCGGCGCACCCTGGGTGGCACGAAGTCCCAGCGGTGGGATGATCTCTGTATTCGACTTGTGTTGTGTCCCCTAAACCAGTCCCCCACATATTTAGGGCCCACGTCATGGGCAGCCTTCCAGGCCCATGTGCATAGTCTCAAGTCAATCATTTGTTTGATGGGGATCCATCCTAGGGCCCGCCTGGCGTCGGACATATGAGATCTTCTTCTGAGTCCATCCACCAGGTGGATGACCCTGTTCTGGACTTTCTGCAAACTGGATAGATTCTTGGCCGTGGTCCCTGCAAAAGATGTTAAACAATAATCTATTTTTGACAGCACCAGCGCCTGACATACCATCTTACGATGTTTGTAGGCCAACAGGGGCAGGACAGGAGCCAATTTACTTGCCGTGAAATGAGAGGCCTTATGAGATCTTGTTTCACTTACCTGGTTACAATGGAAAATACATTCAATGCAAGGCAATATACCACAGTTCAATTCACAAATGCAATACAATGTAATACATTCCCCTTTTTCCCCCAAGGAAGACACGACACAGTAATAGTATTTAAAAATAGTTATGTCTTTAGAATATTTTCAAGAACTATTTTGGTTAATTTCTTAATTTTCGGTTATTTCAAAAATTTAATTTCAGCAACAAATACATCCAAAATTCAGTTTCTATACCAGTACATTTAAACTCAATTTTCCCAAGCTAGCAACACTATTTCAATGCACCAAGACTATGGAAATCAACTTTTAAAAGGTAAGTAACTTTATTTTAATACTATACAATTTCTAAAAGTATTTTAAAAATGTCTATGTTGTTGTCTTAATTTTCTACTGGACTCAGAGTTCCCCTTACTTAATTGTAGATTTTTCTATAAATATTTTTAAGACCCCAGACTATTCTGAATGGTAATTCTTATTTTAAATTGTCAGAAATTAAGTTTCTTACTTGTAACTATTTTTGTAAAATTCCCTAGTATATTTACTTAATTTAACTATTTTATTTAGAATTTTTCCACAAAGTTAAAAACTTTGAGAAAAGTTTCCAAAACTTTTTTTAATAGAAAAGACACTTTTAATTAAGTATTTTCTCTATTTCCGTAACTGTGGTTACCTTGTGTAGCCTATACACACACTGGTTGGTCACTTTTGACGTTCGTGGTTGTCACTGAAGTAATTTAGGCACTTTGCCTTCGGTCTGGACTCACCTGGCTCACCGGCGGAGCCCTTGTCGCCACTGGCTTCAGTTCCTGGGGCCCCCAGTCGGGATCTCACACTCGGGTGAGTGTGAGGAGGGTCGATATAGGCCACCACCACTCCCTAGGCCTGCCATGCGGTTCCTGACATCGACTACATGCCGTAAGTGGAATGATCTTCTTTCTTCTGTCTTACATGTAAAGTTGTTTGGCTTATTTTTCTTAGGTTTAGAAAAATAGGTTTTCACTCACTGTACTGTTTTTAAGTTGTTTCAGATTTTTCTGAATTTCTTCGATTTTTCTCCTGTCTGTTGTTGCTATCTCACATTTCTATCTCTACTCTTTGCTGTTAGAAAATTGTTAGGAACTGTAGGATTCATTTCCTCTAGATTTTCTATTGTTTTATATTCTGAGAATTGGCTTGCAAGAATGTTTCTTCAGATGTTGTGCTTTTCTCGATTTTTCACTGTTACGCTTTTTCGATTTTCTTCAATATAGATTTGCTAAACTTGTTGCCCTATTGCTAATTTCCTAACTATGTTCCCTGAAAACTAATAATTAGTCGCTGACATTTTAGTCAGAATGGCCTATTTCCTCTTTCCTTTATTTTGAAAGTACTGAGTTAAACTGTGCCTCACTATGTCTTCGTTTTCTTCTTCTTTGTCTTCAATTCGGTGATGTTGATTGTCGGATTAGCTTGCTTAGAATGGTGATCCATGCTGGGTCACTATCCCTGCTGGGTCACTTAATATATAGAAATTAACTCCTCCCCTTTCCTCCCACTGAAACGTCACTCTGGTCACTAATGACCCTGGTGCAGCTCAGCACTGAAAGTCGATTTCTAGTTTCACCATAAAAATGACATTTAAATGTATTTTATCAAAATGCCACTGTATTTTTCAAGATTCCATGTGATTCTAAAACTGTTTAAAATGATTCTTGCGCTTTTACGACCTTCCTATGTTAAGTGGCAGTTTTTGCAATTTTCAAAGAAAACTATAG
The DNA here is from genome assembly GCA_035583255.1 of Pseudotriton ruber. Lineage (NCBI taxonomy): Eukaryota > Metazoa > Chordata > Amphibia > Caudata > Plethodontidae > Pseudotriton > Pseudotriton ruber. The sequence goes on along the minus strand of JAWWEI010221638.1, from coordinate 5,326 downwards.
AAAATATCAATAAGGATCTTTTGATCCTTATTTAGAATTTGCTATATTCTATATTAGTTTTCACTCCAAGACAGCTAAGAGTTACTCCTGCTGAGTTTTTATTGTCTGTAATTTTAAAGGTTGTTTCCTTGGTCGGAATCCTTTAGGATTCGGTACAGGGGTAGCTTGGTATATTGGTAACACTTGTTGAAATTCTCTCCTCATAGTGTTGTTCCTGGGCTGAATTGTCGATTTTCAACAAAAACAGTAATTTCTGTGCCTTAGCGAATACTTTTTCCCAGGATTTTGTGTAGCCATTGTTCTTAAGGCTGTCGCTTCCTTAATCAAGATGTGTTGGCACAGCTGTAAGCCAATGGCTCACAGGCACCCTGAAGTCTGTCAGGAGAGCTATAAACGTTTTGAACTGTCAAATCAGATTACCACTCTGATTGTTAAGAACTTCCCTTTAGTCTTACACAGAACATGAACCCATATGTTGTATCTCTGAGTACTGGAACTGTCTGCAATTCACTAGTTTTCTATGTTTTTTGGTATATTAGGTTCAATGGGCCTGTTCCCCATTTGAGTCTGTTAAACATCGCCATTTTAAATGTCCCCTGTTTTGATACTTCTCTGACGCTGCTGCCTTGCGGACCTGCAGATACGTTGGACCACGCTTGAAGCTCGATGCTCTTACCTTCAAACACTGACGGACTCTGTGTACTTCAAAGATTTGTAGTTCTTTTAAAACTACTGCTGACTGACTTCCTGGCGCTTTAACTTCCTTGTTGCCGGCCGGAGCGATGAAGGGCGGGCAAGGGAGGGCCTCCCTCTTCTATTTCAACTCCACGTCTGGACTGCTCTTCTTTCAGTCTCTGACGCTGCTGCCTTGCGGACCTGCAGATAAGTTGGACCGCGCTTGAAGCTCGACGCTCTTACCTTCAAACACTGACGGACTCTCAGTGTAGTTCAAAGGTATCAGCCCTATATGAAAACCTATTTGGTTAATTATTAGATACATATGTACTAAAGAACTTATTGTGTACTTATAGAGTAAGAAATAGCGCATATATAGCCAACTGTTGGATTACAGCTTTATTTGCTGACAATCAATGTGTATAATTGCAAGTGACTAATCTCGGCTTATTCTGGGTTTGTTACAGTTTTGTAGTTCTTTTAAAACTACTACTCCCATGTGGACTGACTTCCTGGCGCTTTAACTTCCTTGTTGCCGGCGGTAGCGGAGCAGCTAAGGGCGGGCAAGGGAGGGGCTGCTGTTAGCCGTCTGAGAGACGGCTGCACGGCTTGCTTCTCTGAAACATTCACATTTCATTGATCCCTACCTGCCATACCTCGTATCGATTGACATTCCTCTGATTGTAAGAAAGAAAAAAATTTGTAGTAACTTCACAGCAAAATCACTTTGTAAATTCATTTTGTGACTGGATTCTGTACATCACTGTGCATAAGGCGGGAATAGCATGGCCCCCAAAAAGGCTTTGTAAACCTGCTGATAATGTAATCAATGATAATGTAACCGATGTTAGTACTGAAAGGCAAATTAGTCCGGAAAACTCTGTTGCTGAAATAGCTGAAGAAAATTGCCCTCCTATGGTATTTTCCGCTACCCTACAATCTAGCACTAAAAAAGACACAAATGATAACTTAGATGATAGTGGCAATGCAGAGCTGTTTTATTCTCTCCTAGACAAAACTGACCTATCTGTGAAACAACTGGCGAATGATTCTTTATTTCTCCCTAACACACTTTTAGAGAAGGATTCTCCTATAAATAAGGACTCTGCTTGTACTAAGCCTACCCTTAATAACCCAAACATAGATTCTGATACTTCTATTCCCTTGCAAAATGTTAAATACAAGGAACAACATACACCAGCAATTACTATGCCACAGGGTAAGCACTTACATACTGATTTACAAACTCCGGTTTTATTAACTGAAAAAAAACGTAGATGGTCCTTGACTGGTAAGAATGATGATAATAATATGAGTTTTAATCCTAATACCACAATAAATATGTTGCTACTAGCGGTTAATGAACTTACCGCATCAGTTACAAAGCTACAGACTGTGGTTGGAGATGCCGTTACTTCTTTGGAAATTAAAATGTTTAACTTAAAGGACGCCATTGACTGTCAAGGGATGTACTTAAATGCTTTAGATATAGACTGCTGGGATCTTAAAAAAGTTAATGCAAATGTTCACATAACCATCCGAAATGGTTTGAAAGAAATAAGATCTGACATTGATAATGCTAATGATAATCTAGTTACGATGTCTGATAACCAAAAATATTTGGGTGAACTTGTGCAAGAGCAGGTGAAAATAGCACAAAGAACGGCGAGCAAATTAAGCACAATTAACTTAGGTCAATTGCAAAATAACGATGTATTAATTCCTAAACAAATATTGCCTATACAAGCAAATAATACCACAAGTAAGGCTAATAGATCAAAATAAAACAGCCCAAAAATGTTCCTTCAAAAAGTAAAAATAAACAACTGCCAAAGAATGCTGCAGATTGCACTTAGCACTCTGGCTCCTGTTAAAAAAAAGAAGCCTCTAAAATCACCTACACAACTGGGAACATATACCCAACAAAAAATAACAATTACTAAAACGGGGAATATTCGTGCACACAGAATGCAAGCCTCAGTTAACAAAACTGTCCCGATCATGCTGCCTAAAAATACATCCACAAAAAATGATTGTCTCTATTTTACCCCTATTCATCTTACGAGATATAAAAGTGAAAATCAGGGGATTTATTTGAATCGTTCCAACTTTATTGCCCTATGTGCATCAATTAAATTCTTGTCTTATATAACCTCTAGACATATTCTGGGGGTTGAGTTTGTGGACAACGGCAGGCATAACATCGATACAACAAAGATAACACTCATAGATGAAAAATGCTGCAAATTTCTTTTTACACAAAAAGCTCAATTAAAAAAACTTGGTATTAGTATGGAGACCAAACACTGTCCAAGAAGTAGAGTAAAACCTTCTGCTGAAGTTATTTCTTGTTTCTTACCTAAACTAACCACACGGCAATCAGAATCTGTTTATGAGGATGAATTTGATGAAATGCAAGAATCTATTGTGGAATGTATATCTGATGATATGTCGTGCTATGATGAGTCTCATGTGTCAATATCTGATGTGGAATAGGGCCATACTCTGATCATGTTAACGTGGAATTGTGCTGGATACTTTAAGCAAGGCGGGGATATTCCTTTAGCACATTGGCTTAGGGACGGAGATATCCTATTAATACAAGAATCATGGTGAATTAGAGAGGTGATTGTTACTGGTTATCAATGCATCTTAAATCCTGCTGTCCCTACTCCTTATGGCCATAATTCTGGTGGTCAATTGATTTTACTGAGCACAAGACTGAATTGGGAGGTAATCCAAATTTTTAATGATGCAGTGGGCATACTTGTCATTAGATGCAGATGTAATAGTACCCAAATTAATGACTCTCAGATGATTTGCATCTATAACATATATATTAACCCTAAGCAAAGTCAAAGTGAAAGGATACAATCTAATACATATATGGATGAAATACTAAATGCGAATAATGATTGTCCTTCTCTGATTGGTGGTGACTTTAACGATAACCTGCTGTATAGTAAAAAGTACTTAGAGTACTGCCTAATCAAACAGGGAATTGAATTGTTTAAGCCTGTTACAAAATCATGTAAGAAATCTACTAAATTTGCTGGTGACATGCTAATAGATTATGATGTGATAATACTATGTAATCTGGTATGTCCATGAATCCTACTTTTTATAGAGGTTCTATAAAATCTACAATAGACTTTATTTTAATTTCCAGCTGGTTATTGAAATGTATGATTGCTTTCAAGGTTCATGAATTATGCTACGGTGACCATTGCTGCTTAAGTGTGACATTTGCTGCACAGAAATATCCAGTAGAAAAGATGATGTATATACCTAAAGTGAAAAGGAAGCATCAAATTGCATGGAACCAGTACTCATGTACCTTTATGGAAAATGTTGCCTTTTCAGCCTTGAGACGGTATAATTTCATGAACTGCATAATAGATGACATTATTAATATCTTTGAGCTATTTTGTACAGAAATTAAATCTAAATTATGGGTAACAAGGACTTTTAAGGAATTTAAAGTCATGGGTTGCTTTGATCACGAATGCCATGCATATGAAAGTCCAGTAATCATGAACTTAGGCAATGTGCCAATGATAACTCCCCAAAACACTTGTGGATTGCTAAGAAACAAATGTTATTAAATAGGCGTAAATTCTTCTGGAGGAAGAAGAGAAACTATCTGGATAAACAATGGCAGCTATTAGATAAGGCAATGGCGAAAAAAGATCAAAATGATTTCTGGCAATTAGTCGGATTCTGTGAAACCTTGAGTCCTGCCACAGATAGTAATGCAGTCCCTCTGATGGTTTAGGAGCAGTTCTTGACAGATCACTTTTGGATTAAAAAGATCATGTTTACTTTTGTAAGTGACTTAAAATACACACTTAATGAGACTGTGACTCCTCTTCTAACAACTGAGAAGATACATGAATTGTTACTAAGTGCTCCTAACTCCAGAGCCCCTGGACCGGATGGGTTACCAGTAAAAATATTCAAAGATAACATAGTATTATGGGCCCAAATTATAACAGAATTATTCAATAGTACATTCTGCAATGGTAAAATACCAAGATCTTGGCAAGGCGCTATAGCAATCCCCATTTATAAAAAGGGGGATAAGAAGGAATGTGCGAATTACAGAATACTTGCCTTGACAGACTCTATTGGCAAACTCTTTTGCAAATATATTTTGGAATTATTGGTTGTATGGTGTACTTTACATAATATTCTCCCTGCCACCCAGGGTGGCTTTAGACCTGGCTGCTACACAATTCACCAATGCTTCACACTCGATACGCTAGCCAAGAAGTGTTTGACAAGGAAGGCTGCACTATATATCTGCTTTGTGGACTATAGAGCAGCCTTCCACACAGTGGTCAGACCTAGACTATGGAGTAAACTTCTTTGGTGTGTTATATACTAATTATGCTGATGACACCCAGATTGTTTTCCAACTCTCTGGTGATCATCAGGCCGACACCAAGCTGGTGAACGAGGTTTACGGCCTAGTGCAGGCGTGGATGCTGAGTAACTCGTTGGCTCTGAATGACTCTAAGACAGAGCTCCTTGTCGTTGGTACCTCTCCCTGCCTCAGGAAGCTCCCTGACTGCTATCGGCAATTCTGCATTGCAGGTTGCACGATTGATGTGGCAGCCAGGGTCAAGACACTTGGTGTCTACCTTGACGC
>JAWWEI010221637.1:0-31004 GCA_035583255.1 Pseudotriton ruber | reverse complement strand
TGGGGTGGTCGGTGCGCTTGATTGCACGCATGTAGCCTTTGAGCCACCAAGGGCACATGAGCACCTGTACAGGAATCGCCATCACTGGCATTCCATAAATGTACAGGTAATCTGCGATGCGTCAGGCATCATACGGAATGTGCTTGCAAGCTACCCTGGCAGCACACATGACAGCTTCATCTTCCACCAGTCAGAAGTGTGTCGGCAGATGCAGCATGGACGCTATCCCAACCTGTGGCTCATAGGTAAGTGATCATTGATTGCCTAATAGCACATATATCTGATTATGCTGCCATGAGTAAATGACTATAACTCCTTGTACCCCATAATGCTTGAGGGACAGAAATGGAAATATGGGAACACATAAGGCACTGTTCCAACTCCCATCATGATACAGGACTGCCCTGAAGAGGCTATTTACATAATCAATGAAAAGTCAGGTCATCACTACTCTCCTATGATACACTCACTTGGCTGTCAAGGAGCACGCTGGAAAATGAGTGCTGGTGAGAACAATCACTTACTGCGTCTGTACTAGCAGTATGCCCAGTTGCAAATGGCCCCCTCCAGAGCATGGTTACAATGCCTGGAGGTTGCCCATGTGCTGCAGGGCACACATGCTGCGAGTAACTCACTTGGATGCAACCATGAATCCACCTGATTATTTGTCAAAAATATGACACGTGTAAAAATAACTCCTAACTATTCACTTTACAAGCTGGGAGTATCCATGTGTCATTGTGGACATCATGTTCCCTATGTTTTGCCATTGCCTGGGTATGCATGTCACGACTGTGGGGAGAGGGGGCAGCAACGGCAGACATCTGTCAGCTGCGTGAATGGGTGGGGCATGTTTGCCTGGGAGGAGGGAAAAGGTCCATGTTGACGGTGCAAACTGCTGCACTCCTGGGTTGGAGTGGGGTCACTATATACCGCATGTGTGCACTGGGGCCACTGGCGTTAGTCCATGGGACTGTATGGAGTTGAGTGTGTTGGTGACTGCCTCAGAGTGGCATGCTCCATGTAATGGACCAATGTTAGCTGGAGGTTTGCAATATAACAACTTGAAATGAACTGGAATGGACTGGTGGAGGCATTCTATACAGCTACTTCGTATTGATCTGGAATGTACTATCTTGCCATGATCCTTGGAATGAACAAGTTTGGCATGCGCCTTGCAATGTAGCCCATTGGGTGTGCCTTGGACTGGAACGTATTGCCATGGGCCCTGGGTGGGTGTCATTGAGTGGGATCTGGGATGGGATACTGTGACGTCTGTCATAGGCCCTACTGGGAATGTAACCTGTATGCATGCCATTGGTATGGTACCTAGACTGCAACATGTGTTAATGTGCCGTGCCATGGATCAGGACTGAAAGGTGGTTGCTAGCGCTGTGAGCTGTACTACATTTGCAAACTGTAGGATAGCCTGGAATGGACACTGACTACTTGCAATGACATGGATGGGATGTCAGTAGGACAGAAATGATGGTACTGTACCATTTATCAAAGTTGTCCAATGTCCCCAACAGTGCCATGAATGATAGTCGTACCATGTCCCCAGTGTCCATGACGTTGAACTGTGCTGGCCAGTTGTGTCACGCCACGTACGGGTGTCCTTGGAAGGAGCTGTCGTAGGTGCAGGTCAGGTATCCTGCTGTCTCTGTGGCAGGTGCTGGTTGTGGCCGTTACCATGTAGGTGCACTGAGGCACAGGCAAACATTGCACTTGTCCCAATAAGTATGGAAAAGATGAGTGCAACAACTAATGACCACTGAGTGAGGAAGGGGAAGAGATGTGGGCTCCCCAGCAATGTCCACATCATGCAAAAGCACTTGTTCCGGGTCAGTAGTGCCTGCCTCATCAGGACAAGTTCTATATCTATCCCCCCAAGCTCATACCTGCCCTGATATGTGCCCGTGCCTGTCCCATGTGTTGTGGCCAAGGGAATGGGTGGGGGAAGGAGTCCAGTGGCATAAAGACAAGGAACACATGTCTGGGGGATAGAGGAGTAGATGTGAATAAGACATTCACCTAACAACATCTGTCATGCAGTGGATGAGGTTGTCTGTTGGACAGGGCGACTCGTCACCTATATTGACAAGGACCCCTGTGCCATACATATGCCCAGATATGTGCAACAGATACCTGTGCAATCTCACTTAATGGTGTCAGGAAGAAAGAAAATAGCTGTGGGGAGACGGCACGTCCATGGTGTATGGTGAAAGGGGTAAAATGGCCATGAGTACTGTCTGTACAAAGTTACTTCTCACTGTCATTTGCTGAGTAACAAAATGATATATAACCTGTCTGTACCTGTCATCACTGCTGTACTCAGCTAAATAGCAAGTGTCATATGATGAATGACCATGAACCATGCCCAAAACTGCTGTATGATGAGGCATGCAGTGTCATTGTCAATGGCCTGCACTTTGTGCAACACCAACATCCCCATGTCTGACCAATGACTGCAGAGCCTGGGACACAAAAATGAGAGTGGGGGTCAATAATGTACATCAAAACAAATATGTCATATACATGTCCTGTCATACTGTGCACAATACGCATGCACATCAACCATTGCCAAGACATGAAGAGATATCTGTGTTGTGGTCCGCTGCCACTTTCCTCACGAGGCATGTCATGTGCATAGACATTTACAGCTGTCGTGAAATGCACACGTACTCATGCACCATTATGTCACATCACAAGTCAAGGTAGGAAAGGTGGCCCACCAAGCAGTAGCCCTTGGCTAGGGCCCACACAAAGGACATCTATGGATCCAGCACATATGTTGCTAGAGAGGAGTGAAATTGATGTCCTGCCATTGTAACAGACGTAGGTAGAAGATAAGTGGGGCCAAACAGGAGTCAGCTGGCAGTGCATGAAGTCCAATAGGTGGGATGTATGCTGGAAGGTCTCATGTGCATGACAATTAAATCAAGGACCCTGTGTGCAAAGTGTGAGGTCATTAGTCCATCAAACTCTGCACCATCTGGGGGATCAGTGCTGGATCTGTAGAATCTCCATACCTCACAATTACTACAAGCTCCTTTGATTGACAATTGGCATAGCCCATTATGTTGCCATATATCATATCCTATTGTTCATCCATGCATGTAGAAATAATCCATGTCCCCATCACACATAGGTCAGGAGTGTGTCACTGTACGCAACCTCCTGCCATGTGCCTAGGTCATGCTGCAGGGTAAGTCTCAGATAGCCATGAGCTGCCTTAAACTATACTGAAATTACATGTCTAGACCCATCATGGCCAAATGTTCTGATGGTAAAATATGAGTACAGTCAGGCTGTAAACCAGGACTCCAGGGAAATCATCATGTCCAAGCCGATGCTGTCTGCCTCACACAGTACACCTGACATGACTACATCTAAGGAGGATTCATGACAATGTGCAGTCAGCAGGGATGCAAGGAATGTGATGAGCTGCATCTCAATGTCAAGTCAAGAGCATGGTGTCACTCTCAGGGATGTGCGCGGGGTGTCCATGATGTGTCGTATAATGCAAAGGACCAAATAAAACATGGCCACAAATATATAACACATGTAATGTGTCACACAGTACAACTGCTGCATCTCATGTCACTATGGAGATTCACTGTCATGCACTGGAAGTAGGAATGGATGAGTGGGACATGTCACATCATCATGGTACTGTGACATTCAACACTGATACGGCGTAGGGGGAGCAGGAGGAGGGGAAGGTCCAGGCCCTTCTAATGGACATCCAGCCACTTGGGTGGGAGGGCACCAGGATGCCAGTGTGTGCTCATGAACCTCAGGACCTAGAATCAGTAGATGCCTGACCCAAGTGGAAATCACCTCCACCACACAGGGGCAAATGCATCTGCACAGGCACATTTACCTGTCCTGACAAATACAAATAGACACCATCTGGCAAATATACTGCACATTGAAATGTGCAGTAACACTATGGGGGCATGCTGTAGCCAGGGGACATGGGACATACCAGTAGCATATCAAGTACACATGACAATCACAAGGACCTGTTGATATGGTCCCCATCGCCTACTACCAACAAATATGCCTACAATGCCATCACCCATGTACATACAGTAGCTCAGCAGCATTACCATGCTAAGGTGCTTGCGGACCCCTCAATGTACATACGAAATTGCACAGAGTCATGCCCACTACAGGTCAGTCACACATCACAGTTCAGCAACCAGGCAGATGTGGAGACAGAATATTGTAACATCAACTAGGACATAGCTGTGTGCCTTGCAACAGGTGGTGACAACTCATCCCCAAATGACCCCTGTCTGGATGAGCACTGCAACACCAGACACCAACACACCTCCATGTCAGTAAGAGCACTTGCCTGCAGCTGGCAATGTCTCCACCCTTGGATTACCAATTAGCCATCCATGGTCACCTCTAGCAACATGAGTCACTCACAGGCAATGATCAGTGATTTCACAAACTCATATTGGCTGTGGGACACTCCACCCACATAAGGTGGGTCCTTCCATCAAATCAGGGACAAGGATGTGTGTCAATGGAGTCCTGCCTGCCACTGGACCTTGCAGTCACGATACCGCACCATGTGTAGCTGTAGATATCAATGTCCACATGGTCATGAATGAATGGAAGGGGGGCAGAGTGGGTGTGGGCTGACCTGACAGTGTTCACCAGGAGGAACACAGTGACCTGTGACATGATGTACGAAATGTGGTGGGATCACAGGGCACGTTACCACGAGGCCTGCACTCTCAACAACAGTGCCAGGGTACCAAACTCCACATCACCTCCCTGATAATCTCCACAGTGAATCACATCCCTGGCCAATTCCTGCAGGAAACAATCAAGCCAGTGGTGAAATGTCATGTCATGGAATGTCAGAAGACATCTGTAAAGCGCCTGGTCACAGCCTGGGAAACACCCATCACCGGGCCCCATTCTGTCAGCCCTTGGAAGATGGTGATAGGTCGATACAGGGGGACATAGAGCACTGAGCCCTATGATCACAGAGGATAATCTGTGATACAAAAGGAGCAGGAGGCAATGGAAATTGAAAGGAGGGAGTCTTGGAGAGGGAGACATCATGCAAATAGAAGTGTTGGCAGATCTGTGGCTAATGGCCCACAACTAGTGGAGCCCCTGCTAGCAACTGATGGGATGGCATACACAGTATTGTAGCATGTGTGCTGGGTGAGAGCAAGTGAGAGTCTGATCATGTCACCACCACAACTGTGCCCTCTGCCCATACCCAATTCACTTGTCAGAACCAACAGTGCAGTTGTTGGGGGGGGTGCTGAGGCATGCTCGTCATGCCTGTAGGGTGAGGGGTGCATGCAGGTGAGGGAGGGAGTGATGTTGTGGGTGCTGAGGAGTGACGTGGCTGGGAAGAGGAGGGTTCCCAGCTCACCTACTGCAAGTATGAGTGTATGTGTGGGGTGCTGATGTCTGGAGGGCATTGATGATGCCTGTCGTGGCTGTAGAGTCACATGTTGATGCCGTGTGATGCCTGAAATCTGGCATTCTGTTGGTCTGCTGCCAGTATTACCTGGCTGAACATTGGGGGAGGAAAAGGGGGAAAAGAGGCAGAATGAACCAGACCACTAGGAAATGAAGTGCAGCAGCCATCAATTCATCACCAGTGAGCCATCCAAACCGTAATAGGGGATGGCCAGTACCGAATTGTGAGGGAGGGAGAAATACTACCAGGACCGGATGCAGAGTGCGGAAGGGCAGGATTCCAATGGGAAGAAAGGGCCAACACATACCACATAGGGAGGGGAGCACCTTGTGGTACAATGGAGAAATGAGTGGGGGAGGAGCTGGGATCATCATCATAGTAGGCAGTACTGAGCATCACATGAAAGAGGGCCGAGGCACCATCAGTGAATGACTGCTCAAACCACTGGACAGTACAACTACAAGAGAGTAGATACATATATATATGTAAGTAGTACATTGGATGCGGGTGACTCATGAGGAGAAAGATGCCAATTAGTCCAAACTGTAGCCTTACTACTATCTCTAGAGTTGCTGAACTGAGTGTTGCTCCTGCCCATTACGTACGAGTACTGAAGTCAGGAGTCTGTAAATATTGCTAGGTTGGCCGTAATACTAGGGGCTGACATCTGCCTAATCCAACCAACACACTTGGTTATCTCATGAGTACATGATCAGTGGAGGTCCGGTCAATGGGTCTGTGGAGGGTGTCAAGGCAAGGGGAAGGCTGTCTACCCATGATGTGAAAAGCCAGCTATTGTACAGCCATAGTCAATGCTTTCAGTACTTGAAACACAGTAATCCACCCTGACAGATGACTCCTCATACCTGCTCCCTTGAAGGAGAAGGAGCACTCACCTGGCCTGACGAGTCTGATCCTTGGCCTGACCAGGCACATAACGTGTGCGCTCCTCAATGGCCTGCTGGGAGTGTCAATCTGGATGCCCTCTGTGAGGTACATTGGTCCCAAACCTAGTATGGCTTGGTGAGTGAGACAGAGTATAATGAAATAGATGCAGTGTCTCATGGTGAGCCAGTGTAGGGCGACTACTGTTGGGGTGATGTGATTGGCCCTCTTGTCTTTGGATTGAAGCCTGGCTGCTGCATCATGTGTTCTCTGGAGGATGTGTACACATAGTTCCGACGCCCCAGCAAAGAGGGATTAGGGGTAATCTGATCTTGTCACAATTAGTGTGAGCAACAGAGAGGACTGTTGAGGGTAGGTGAATAGATGGAGGATGTGTCTGAGAATGCCAATAAGGGCAAAGCAGGGATTGGAGGTGAGCCCAGCATTTACAGAGGGGATGACTGTGGTGTCCAAGCGGCAACCAAGGCAATTGGAGGAGGCCAGTGGTGCGGGTGGGGGTCCAAGTCCTGCTGGCCAGGGGTAGGGTGAGGGCAAGACGAAGGGGGGTGAAAGGGTCGATCTCAGTATTGGAGGTGTTGATGAGGAAATTACAATGCCCCAACCACCTGCCAATGCCCCAGATGCAGGCGACGAAAATCATGGTCGGCCAAGGCCCACTAATTCCCATAATATTCAGACCGTGACAAACTACAGCACAAGTAAAGTCAAACCAATCATGTGTCGTCATCGTGGAGCCAAGAGGAGCCAGGTAAATGATGATGAGGAGTGGGGAGAGGGGAGAACTCTGAGGTACCCCGGATCACTGTGAGGGGGGGAAGAGTGGTTGGCCATGGTGAATCTGGAGGATCTGGTGGTAAGATAGGACCTGATCCAATTGCTCGCAGTGGCATCGATGCCTGCTAGGGAGAGGCAGCTCAGGTGGGTAGCGCGTACCACTGTGTTGATCTCCACCAACAGGACAAGGAGGAGTAACGCTGCATTGTGATTTGCATCTCATTGGAGTGTCAGGTCATCCCAGATTACAAGGAGGACCGACTCAGTGCTGTCACATGCGCAGAAAGTGGCTTTCATGTGGTCAAGGATATTGTATTCCACTAGTGTAGACCTGCAGAGGTGTGTGCGTAGACATTCCAGAATTGTGACAAGGTATCTGCAGTTGGTGATAGCCCTACAGTTGTCTGGGATACAGGCATCCCAGGCGGGTCCGGTCAGGAAGGGGGTGATATGAGATGTAATCATGATATGAGGGATGATGCACACTACCAGTGAGGCATCGATCATGGTATCAAACACTGGGAATATGCCCAGGGTCACAAGGATCTGTCTGCATATCTGAGCATGTGCAAGGGTCAGTGATGGAGCAGGCTGACATGTTAGCGGCCAAAAGTTGTATCAGGGATTGGTTGTCAACGCTAGGTAGGTCTGACTGGTGGGTGGGGGGTACATAGGAGGTATTGGCGATTGCCAGGGTGGTCAGGTGTACCAGGGATGAGAAATCATGACCCACAGCAAGTCTGTTGGTGGTGAAGTGGGTGGTGATGGTGCACCATAACTGAGGTACCTTCAGGGGGTCTGTGCTGGGGTGCCGCGCCAAGAGTCCCGTGACAATTGACAACAGCCCTTAAGTTGGTCTCCTGGAGATCCCAATCAGCAATGAATAGTGACCTCATATCTGCTTTAGGATGCACTTCCTGTACCATCTCCAAGAAAGGTCATAACTAAGGAGCCCAAGCTTGTTCTTGTGTATCTGCTGGGTCCTGAGATAGGTGCAGAGGGGACCCGCAGAGGGATGCGGTATTGTGCGCAACCAATATTGAGGACAGATGTCCTGATCTCTTGGCCCAGACCTCTACAAGTGGTAATCTGGCATCCAGAGCAGCAGTGATCCAGGATTGTAGTTCAGTGAACATGTCAGAGATTGAGATGTCTGCACTACTGTGGACTGCAGCCCTAGGATCATGTTGCATTGTGGTGGGTGCATGAGTGGGAGCAAGATCATCTGGAAGGTCGGATTACTACTCATGATGTCAACCTCCCACCAAGACCTGAGTATGCGCATGTCCAGGGTGTTGTTTTAGGGGGGGTTGTGAGGGCTAATGCGAATGCTAGGTGGTCCCGCCAATGGAGGTCGATAGGTGCGGCAGTGGTGGTGAGAGGGAGGGGCATGATGATTATGTCTAGACAACTGCCATTGTTGTGAGTGGGATGGGGAAGGCTGGATGTCAGTCCAAGGCCTGCCAGGTCAGCAATGAGGGGGAGGGCTATATTACCATTAGGGACGACAACTCCCATGCCAAGATTGTCTACCACATTCAGAGTGGGTGACATCATGCGTGTGGTGGTGATCAAGTTGGCTAGGGAAGGTGGGAATTAGTAGTTGTTGCCTGGTGCGTGATAGATGAGGAGGAAATATATGTGTCAATGGGGATTGTGGTGGAAGGTGGTGCCAATATATGTGGGATAATTACAGTAAATGGTGTAATTGGTAGCCAGGGAGAGGTGATCATTGTAGATGAATGGGACTCCTCTTGCCCGGGTGGGTCTGTAATCAAGGTGGTGACTGTTAATGGTTGGGATGGCTGTGGTGAGGATTGGAGCAGAGTTCTCTGAGAGGCAGGTAACTGTACGGTATAGTGAATGTGGGTATTGGTCTACATGGATGGTACTAACATTTAGGCCATGTGTAGAGAAGGATCAACTGTACAATAGGAGGGATGTGAGTTGTGTGGTGGGGTAGTGGGTGAGAATTCTATAAAGGACAATGAGCCCAATTGCCTATTGTCCAAAGTCCTTGGTAAATGAGGCAGGTGTAGGTCGGGCCGGTGAATCTGGATGGGTGTCAAAAATGGATGTGTGGGGGAAGGTCACTACCAGGGTGGGATGCTGTAGGGGGATGTGAGAGGTAAACCATAGGAGCTGCCGAGAGGTCAGTCAGGTGGTGCATGTCAGTCATACTTGTGTGACTAGGTGGGCCACCTGCCATGTACACCGTGCTGAAGAGGGACAATCGTATGTTGAAGGTCCCCTCCATGTCACTACAAATGTCAGCTGCAGCATCGTAGGCGGCATGGGTGTCCATCTGCCAACATGGGAGGCAATGGTCCCACTGTATGATGCGGAGAACCCACCATGGGTAGGGCAAAGCCCACTGCCCTCACCGTCACCAGTGAGAAAATGGGGCTGATCACAATCACAACATCACCTGCTATTCCCCAGTCACATGTATGACAGCAGAGTTGCTGATGCAGTCAAAGGGTCTGCACACACTGGACACCCTGGCATCACCACAATGGGGAGTTAAACATCCATGAAGGGGGCAGTCTACAATCTCAATCTGAGGTGCACATGGGGTGTGTGACTCAATGGCTCTAGTCATGGATGGGAGTGCGGTGAGCTGCAATAGCACAATTGCAGTAGCAGGCTACGCTGGTGAGATGTAGGGGTACCATTGAGTGGGAAACACTGCATATGTGGATGTGACATTGATGCAGACCACATATGTGTAATGCACCCATTACTGTCATTCACATTACTTATATACCACCTAATTCATAGCCAGTGTAAGTGAGTCATTGTGTAGAAGTGGCACACTTAGCCACTTGCCCATCGTGACTGCATGTATGTCTTGCATCACATCAATGCGATATATCATTGGTATAATGGGAATGTCGACTGACAATGGCTACTTACACAGCCTATTGGCATTGTCAGTGATGGCTACATCACCTGAAACGTTGACGAACTGCATGAAGACATTGACACCACATGACGACAACATCATACTAACCCCTGTCACTTCTGTCCCACAGGTGATGCTGGGTATCCACAGAAGACATTCCTCATGACACCATTGAGGAGGCCAGTCACCGCAGCCCAGGTGAGGTACAATCGAGCACATGTCCGTTCACGTGCCATAATTGAGCGCACCTTCGGCGTACTGAAGTCACGGTTCAGATGCCTTGACCATACAGGGGGTGTGTTGCTCTACACACCTCACAAGGTATGCAGGATAATCCAGGCATGCTGTATCCTGCATAACATAGCAGTACGCCGTGGGTTGCATGTTGATGTGGCGCAAGGTCTGCGCCCACAACCACAACCATACCATGCACAGATACCTGCTGTACGTAATGAAGGGGTGATGGCACGTGACCGCCTCATAGCCACATACTTCCGATGACCACGACACAGGTGTCTTGACATGTATAGCATGCCCCAAGTGTGTGAATGACGACTGAGGAATGTATGGCGGGCACAGGCCCACACATACCAGACTGACACACACTTGGGCGTATACAGTAGTTCTGCCACAACATGTGTCAAATATAGCATGGACCAACAACCACTAAATGTCAGAGTATTTGCCATACCTGTAACTATGTCATGACGTGAAATAGACAACATAGCAGATGAGTGGAAGAGGACAGGTGCATTGAAAGCAACATTAGCATGGCTCAGAGCATACATCTATTATCATCCAAGTCACATGACTAACAGAGGATGATGATGTGATCAAACATAAACCAACATGACGGTGATTAACCAACAGGGCTAAATGTGGCAGTCAGTGTAGATGGTGTGTATGGCAGCTGCACATGAGAAATTAGTAGCCCTGCACAAATGTGCTACCCCAACATATGACAAGAGGCACAATACACATTGACAGGCCTGACACACATCACCATTCACAGCAATGCACACATATGAACATTGCCACGGACTACCAGTGTCTCATAGTGCAATGCGTCACAATGGCTGTTGTACAGACGGCACCTCTACAGTGTACATGCAGCCTCATTCATATGACGCACTCAGGCATAATACACATCAATACCATCAGACATATACATGTTGCCCGTGATACACAAGCACAGATCAAACATACATGATGTACAGAATCCACAGATATGTCACCTGATGGCCACAGCATGCATTGCCAGGTACATGTCCATGTCACATACTTGACTTAAGTTGAGTTACAGAGCCACTGGCAACATGTACTGTGATACAATGTACACATACTGCAATACATGCACCTCAAGAAGGAGACTGATCAGATGAGGAAGACATACACTGTCATGTCTTGGGGTAATTATGTGGCCTTCAAGCTGTGTGCATGTTGCATTACAACTTATGTGTGCTCACAGGTGATCTTTTTGTGACCTAGTTGCAATATTGTCCCTGCCACATTCAGGTCCTGTGGTGAAGGCACCAAGTGATTCTGCAAGGTTCAACATGTCTCATGTGTAATGTACAGAGTAATGTCTCATATGTAACAATGTAAGGTGTGACACATAGACGCTGCATATCATACATTGCCAGCCCAATCAAGGCCCGTGTAGCTGTACAGCAGATTGTGCGCAGGTGAGGAGGCATGAGCACCGCCATGGCATTTCACCACTTTGTGGTGCTGGGATGATGACGTGTGACAGGTTGGATGGGGCCATGGAATGAAGGCATGTCAAGGTTATCGTCAGTAGTATGTTCATCAATTCATCCATGTCTGCAGGGGCATATCTAGTGTGGGCCAGGTGGGGATCATGCCCTGGGCGCAATCTGATGAGGGGGCGCAGGCAGCCCCCAGGGCGCCACCATCCACAGACCTGCCTGCACCCCCTCCTGTATGACAATGGTGCACATTGGCTGGGGAGGGGCGGGTAGGATACACAGTCTCTTGTCAGCACCCCCGCCCCAGGGGAGGGGGCACTCACAGAGTCCCTGCCCCAGCCGCAAGCTACACCAGGTATGCCACTGCCTGACTAGCAATCACTGGAGGACTGTTCTCATATTGTGAGATGTTGTCACTGGGGAACCCAGCTGGTGACTTACATAGCCATGGCCTCCACAACCAGTAGCAATGTGATGTCTGCAGCAGTTGTGTTGTTGTACTGGATGATGCATTGACTCATGCGCATGTGCATGACTGGGTGGATGTAATTGGCTACACATCATCGGATAGTAGAGGCCTGACTCAGTACAGTAGCATGAGCTGAAGGTGAGAGCCCCATACTATGTCACAGACATGGCTGCACATGCCACCCAACATGATTGCATAGACATGATCCCCATTGACCTGTACATGGTGGGAATGGCAATGTAGTTGTACCTGTACAGCGTGACTGGTCCACCTCAGCAGTGTATGGATGTCAGTAGCATGAGGTCTGTAGTGTTGACATCTTGCTACATAAATTGTGCTTACATCCAGGACTTGATCCTGATGAGGGTGGGCCATTGGGTCAGAGTGTACTGTCTGTGGGTCCCTAAGGGTCCACCGAGGAGAGGAGTAGGCACACCACAACAATTGGACAATATGTGACCAATCCCCAATTAGCGTCACAGCGCCGTGAGGAAGGGGTATACTTAGAAGGGCAGCGGTATGGGGGGATATGCCGTGAGAATGAGGTGTCGAATGGTACATGTGTGGAGAGGATGGAAGTGTGACAGTTGAGCACTCCACGTCCATCATGAGTATGCTCAGGTTGTTGCGGTGTGCAACGTAGTGTACCCCTGCAGACAGGTATGGCAGCACCATGGCAGCACCATAACAGCACACCTGGATGATTGCTGGATAGCAAACATGTTCGTCTGCAGGGGTTGGAGGGCAATCATGGGGCAAACTACCACTATGAATGCCGGTTGTCCATGGCCCAGCATGTGTGAGGACCTGAGGTACAGAGGGAATTGTGTGTAGGTCATCTCATGACACTAACACATCTGAGTCATGATGAATGGGATTGTCCAGAGGACACTAAGCCAGGTGTTGTCAACCAATCGATCATTTGTATAGTGGTCTCCCATAGCCACGTGTAACCATATGGGTCACAGGAGTGCCGGATAGTGAAAGGCAGAATTCCTGTGAAGTGGGAAATAGCCCTGCAGGTGTGAGCAATGTGTTATATTGAGGGATAAGGGACGTCTGAATCTGAGGACATCTACATGATGGCATGTGGTTGACTAAACTATCAATGGTTGATTTGGTCAAATTTGATGCTGTACATATGCGACTTGCAGCCTGCTGGTGTGGGAATGGATGTGTCTGCTGTGGTGAGACTGTGCTTATCAGCTGGTGTGGGCTCTGGAGGCAGAGCGTGTGAGGGTTGGTGAGCAGGCCCCGTGTGTATAACATGCGTGGGGGTATATGGCCTCTGACACAACTGGGAGTGGCTGTCTGTCCAGTCATCCACAGTTGTGGGTAATGTGAGAATGTAAGATACATGACTCACTACAGCCCACTGGGAAGGCAAATCGTTGGTTGGTCTGTCATCTGCCCCAATTATGCAGGTGAAGTTCAACTGACAGGTCCATGATGGTGTCATTGCTGTAGATGTATGCCTGTGCAGGACTGCATATGTGTGCTGCTGCTGGGGGAATGTGACAGTCTCCTGTTTGTCTGAAGTGACACACTGCCAATGCACATAGCATGGACAGAGCCATAGCTTGACAATTGTCCACATGCACATCCGTTGACTGCAGTTGCCCTACAGCAACGAGGACACATGAGGCTAGACGATCGTATGTCTCCAGTACGATGGCAGTTGTTGGAGATGCATGGGTGGACAATAAGGGGATACCCCTGAGGGGATGAGAAAGGTCACCATGAGGGACATTATCTGACAGGGTGACAGTTGAGGGTATGTGTGTTAGTTGTCCATGACCTGTTGGAACAGGGAGTATGTGCCTGACAATGACATGCTGTTACGTCATGCATGAGCTAGTGTAGGATGCAGTGAGGAGAGTGTGAGAGGCTGTTACACAAGCTAGGGTGCCCCCGTCTCTGTGGGTGGTGCTGTCAACGTGGATGGTGTAGGTCAGGTCTTGGACAGGTGACTGGCCATCATTTGCAGGTCCGTCTATGGCGTGACCCACACACATCGGTACACAGTTCAGTCAGCCATATGGGCACAGAAACATTGGTGTCAAGTCATGTACTATGTTAGACAGTAGACATGATGCTACATATTAGCAACATTAGCTAAGTGTGAGTTGTAGTCAATGTGTGATGGGGTTTGGCACATATGTGCACATGACCAGATGAGTCTCCCATCACATCACGGCACTCAGTACATGCAAACGGCAATCATACTTGTAGACATGGTGACACGATCACCAATTGCAGGGGGACAGACAGCGGTTGTCTGGTAATGACAGTATGTGACTGCATGTGACATGCATTATGTGAGTGGATGAGTAGAGGCACTGAGTACTAGCAGTGACTGATATGAGCCATGTGAGATGTAGGCATATGCACCCGCACATCATGCAGACAGCATAAGACAGTGATAGTCCAATAGGTACAGTGCTCAATAAGCAATTGTCGATTTGATGTACATCGGGAGACATCTCTGCTGATGGTAGATATGTGGAGATGATCAGCGGTGCGTAACGTCATGGCACCGGAGGCTGCGGTACGTCACGGCAGTTGCGGCACGGTACGGTACGGCGCCGGATGACGCACTACGTCACGTTACGTTATCGGATGTTGCGGTACGTCGCCGGATGTTGCGTAGCGGTACGGCAAATCGCCGGATGTTGCGTTACGGTACGGTACGTCGCCGGAAGTTGTGGCGTTCTGACTGATCAGTCCTTCCTCTATTACTGTGCCTGGCAGGTCACCAGAGGTCGCACCTGCAGAGCCCTGACCTTTGCTGTTGTATCTCTTCTGTGCCCAGGCCTGGTATTTCTCCACTCTGAGCTGTGAAGAGGTCTGTGTGCTCCGACTGGGAAGATGTCCTCCACTGACTCAGATGTCCATGATGAGCGGGCACCTAACTTCCTGCCACAGTCTGTTGCTCATATATGTGAGTCTGTGATGAACAGCTACACAATCCTGTATGGAGAGGCCTCACTGGATGTTGGCAGGAGGAGGAAGGTACAGACCTGGGAGGAAATCACTGCTACAGTGAATACCATGGAGGAGTACCCAAGGAAGACCATTGCCATTCGGAAAAGGTGAGTGCTGTGCTCCACTTGTCACTGTCACTGACCACACACATGCATGCATGCATACTGAACCTGTGCCATCATTATGTCATGTATGTCACGACTGGGTGCATGGTAGTACAATGCACTAAAGGGATGATCCTGCAGAATTGAGCATACATCCAGTCATTCTGTCCTTCACTGTGTGACACACACAAATGTACTTGCCATTGGTTGTGATGACTGTGATGTTTACACACATGCTAGTTAACACACATGTTGTCTGCAAACACCATACGTAGCATGGACAGGTGACATGGGTGGTATATGTGTACACACATGACATATATCTATCTCCGTAACCACTGTTGACCAAAGTGCCAGTATTGCACACAATTGTACACATCACCATGCGAATGCATATGTGAATATGTTGCTTCCGCATGCTGCTTCATGGGCAGCTGTGTAGGCATGTGTTTCAATGAGGAGTCATACGTGTCACAACATGCAGTCCTGCTCATTTCAACATGTGTATTTTTCTGTCTCTTTTGCAATAGGTGGGAAGATAGCAAGCGGATGGCACGGAAGAGGTGCATTGCGGTGTTGCAGGGGAAGGCGGGAGGACGGAGGGCCAGGTTGAGGCCCCTGTCTGAGATGGACAGACAGATCCTGAAGGTCTCCCTGCCAGACCTTCATGCAAAGTTGAGTCGCTATGAGGATCGCACACGGCAGTCAGGTCAGTGTTGTACAGATGTACAGTTGCCAATATCAGTCTGAGTTATCACTGTCTCATAGGCCTTCTGTATGTGGAATGTGTAAGGTCTACATAGGACTGGTGTCTCCCTCATATCAGGGGATGATGTTTGGGCATCCACATGCAATATGGTCTCTCCCAACAGCGTATCACTATCCCCATCATGGTTGAATAGTTGTCCCCAGAGTCTGTCACTATGTAAATTGTGTGGTATGACGACAAGTACAGGAGGGAGCACATTATGTAGGTCCCTGTGACATACACCACCAGGGACCACTGACAACTGTCTGATACTGAACCCACCTGAGCACCTGCATTGACACTGCATTGCTGTGCGATGGGATGGCATGGCCATGCAAATTGGCAATGTGGATATGAACTGCAGCATCCATCTGAAGCATGCTAACACACTACACAGTGAGGTGTTAAGGTTTATACTGGGTTGGCAAGTGAGAGGGTTGAGATCCACAGGCGTGGGTGGCCTACATGGGGTGACAGTGAGTGTGTGGCAGAGTGGAATGCTGCATGACATAGGTGAGCAGATGCAGGTGGATGGACCAACATATTTGTGATGCACCGTATTGTTGCTGGCCATGGGCCTGTGGCTTCTGGTGTGGCAGTTGACTAACATATACGTATACATGAACTTGCCAGTTGTGGCACGTTCATCATCATGCCAATTGTCACATACCCATGGTCCCTGAATGGGGATTGGGAGAGCATCAGATCTGTGAATGTATATGTTCACACACATGTGTTGGCCATACTGCATTTGCCTGTGCAGGGGGTAGCAGCCATTGAATAATGTGGGAGCTGTGTCTTTCGTGCTTGCCTACACACAGCAAATGTCTGGCCCATGGTTGTGCCCTCACTCTGCACCACTACAGACCTTGATACATTCATCAACATGCACAGATTGACTGTTGACACCCAATTACTACTACTGACCCGTACTGGCCCTGACACTCCATCCCATAGATTTCACTGCTGGTACACCAGGCCATATCTGGTACACTCAACTGGGACTGTAATGTATACATGTGGGTCCATACCTTTGTGGGCTTGTACCTTTACTCACGGTCATTACACCTATGTAGCCATTGGGCCATGCATATTACACTTACATATTCACATGTACTGGGCCATTGTTCTACATGCTGTCCCATGGCAGCTCCTCCCCACGTATGTTCCAACCCACACCTCCCACCATGCACCCATATGCAATGTAGCGCTGCTTTCTCCCAGTGGTCCTGTTTCCCAACCAACACCAATGGCAGCAGACCCAGCAATTCTGTTGCTGCACACATTCCTCCCACATGTGGTGTAGAGCACAGTCCTCAACCACAGTCCCTCCTCCCACATTATTTATGTCCAGTAGTCTACAGCTCACCCACAGTGATGGATACCCTGCCACTACCCATGGTAGACTCCATCATGGGCTGCCATGCACTTCTACATGTAATCATATGCAGGTACTGTGACACATCTACTCCTTGGGAGGTCCAATGAGTGTATCGACCCATGCACACCATCCACATGTCACTGCCCTGTGGGCCCAATGGCTGGGCCCATACCCTATCCTCCCCCCCTGACTGATCAGCGTGCCAGCAACATCGATCTCCCATCACTTGCTAGGCACATTCCCTCACTTCTGGCATGCTACTATGTGTGCAATGATACCTGCCCTTTCCTGGCCCCTGCACTGGCCACTTAGGCTTGCTTCCCCTGCCCATTCTAGTGCCCATCCCTCCCTGCCACTCACAACTAATGTACATGCCTCTGCTGCCATTCCATTTGCACCTCATATGCGCCCTGACCCATGTATGAGCCCCACATGCGACATGCCAAACTGTATTTGGGAGTGCCTCACACACTGGATGTGACTGTCTGGGGGAGTAGGACAATGTCATGTATATGATTGTATTGGCCCCTGGGAGGGGGATGTGGGATATGTCAGCTGATCACTTTTATGGCCAGGGATCAGTGCGGTGACATGGTCCTGTGCCTTGAGTTCTACCTTCACCTCTTCACATTCTCCAGGTTCAGCGTACTTGACTGCATCACAGTCCAGTCGTCCCTATGCCAGCCTCCCTGCCCATCCTTGCGATTGTGATGTCCATGAATTGTATACTTTGCCTTGATTATCCCCATCCATTTGGTACTGATGGCACTTGATGCACCCACCATGAATGCATGTGCAGTACCCCTGCCACTATGTTGCTGCACTGTTGCATGGCCTCACATACACTGTGGTCCATGCAGATGTTCTGTAGGCTGGATGTGTGATTTGTATCATAGACTCTCTACAGATTTGTGTACAATGGAAGTAACTTCAGTGCTGCAGTCGCAGTGCACAATCAGAGGTGTCACAGTGCTGCAGTGCCCTTTACAGACACATCATTTTGCTGATGTATGTCATGCACTGTCACTATGAGATGACTTGATTAGCGCCGGACACAATGTCAGTACTCATTGAGTAATGGCTGTTGCCACAATAATGGCATACTGCAATGCGATGTGTGAAGTTGTGCATGTTTGCAACAATGTACTGCTATAGGTACACATTCTGATATATCATATCTTCCTCATAGGTCACAGAACTGGAGCTGCATCAGCTGTGGGTAAGGCTGGCCAGACAAGGCACAAACAGTCCAAGAGCCACAAGAGGGTACTTTCGACCTCATCGTCTTCTGCGTCTGATGTAGCTGGTACATCTAGGAGGAGCAGGAGACCACCGTCACCTGAGGGTAGTGATGGCCACTCCAGCAATCCTGCCACTGTGGTGTCTGCAGATGATGTTGGTGATGATGGTGGTGCTACTGGTATGGTCATGTCTGATGGTGATGGTGGTGGTGATGGTGGTGCTGCTGCACCATCATCACAACAGGGCGATACTGACCGCAGTGTACCTGAGGTGGAGACTGTCCTTGGGAGCTGTAGTAGCGCTGAGGAGGGAACCGAGGCAGACATGTCTGGCCATGAGGAGGCACACACATCAGTTGAGGGTGTGGGTGACCAGAGGCCAGTTGGAGGTAGGGCCACTCTGGATGACATCCTGGCAGTTATGGTGCGCATGGCAGCCAATCAACTCACCATGAACAATAAACTGCAGGCGATCATTGATGGGCAGGCTGGACAGAGAAGAGATGTCATTCAGAAGCTGCAGGACATCAATGTGGCAGTCATTGAATCTGGGAAAAAGGTCCAGCAGCTGTTGTCCAGGGTGGCAGACAACCACCGGGAGCAGATGTCTGTGCTCACATTCTGGTGCGACAACATGTCCAGGGCACATGGTGGCAGGGGAGGGGGACAATCAAGGTTCACCGATGATGTGGCTATCGTCACAATTAAATCTGATGAGTCTGCTGGGGAGGGAGCAGGACCATCACGGCACCTGGGTGGGCAGTGACATTCAGAGATCTGAGATTTGATTTCCATGTTCGGGATGTGGTGGGGAGTTTGACAATTGTTATTTTGGGGTGTGGGTATTTGTTATGTGTGCTGATTTCTGTTTTATATTAATATTTCTCATGTCAGTAGCTAGTTGACTGAAGGAAAGTTGACAGGCTAATACCCGTTGAGTTTGTATTAAAAGCATTTCATTGTTACCTATATCTGGTCATTGACTGTGAGGTGTGTGGTGGATGTGATATCTGGATATGTTCACATATGAGTATGAGGACTGTGAGCATATGTCTGTATGAAGTTGTATGGATGAGTAGGCAATATTTGTGATGGGCATGCCATCTGTCAGCATGATGTCCATTACGTAGGCTACTCAGTGAATGGCTTGTGATTGGATGTTCTAAGTACAGGATTATGTATTATGGGCAGATACAATCTGAGAGTGTATAGTACATATTGTGGCAATGTTGACGTACAATGGTCAGACACGTCATGTGCATCAGCGGTTAATTGCGAGTGTCATGGAGAGCAGTCCTGGTCTTGGGGCTATGTGATATGTTTATTATGACTGTAGTGGGTATTACATTGAGTGAATGGGCGTGTGCTGCTCTCGTGCACTGAGGTGCTCTACTGCTTTACTGTTGGCAATGTCTGTCTGGCATAGTCAATTTGGTGCTTCTGATTGCAGGGTATCTACAGGGGGCCTGTGGCTGGCCTTTGTTTGTGCATGATGTGGGCCAAGGTGTACTGCCATTATCGGTGATGCTTGTGTTGGGAGGTAATGCTGATTCACCAGGGTGTACTTCAGTGTGAGGGAGGAACAGCTCGGATGCCATATGGGTGAGGTGGTCGGAGCAGCAGGGAGACATTGACGTTGTGGATGATGTGGTATGCATGTGTGTTGGTGATTATGGTGTGGTCATGTGAGTTTGTGTCTATTCATCTGAGTGTCATTGATGAGTATGTGTGAGTTGCATGGGGCGTGTATGTGTCATGTACTGCATAGCTGTGTGGATTTCTGTCATGTGAGTATGAGAGGACTTGGAATGTGGCGATGTACCTTGGATTAGTGTACATGGCATAGATTGATGTGTGGTTGCGTATGCTGTAGTTGATGATTATGTGTAGTTTACAAATCTGTCATGTTGAGAAGCAAGACATGGACATATACGGTGTATGGTAGTTATTACATTGCAGTTGTTACCAGTTTGGTGACACATCTATTGTTTTGTACCCACACATTGTGAGGATTGCTGGTCCCCAAGATGGTGGTTGTAGGGGAACTCGTATTGTAGTGACTGTCTGTACACACACATTTTCTATATCCCCTTGTTGCCAGTTGATTTAGCAGTAATATACCATGCATGGTTATGGATTATCAGCTATGTGGGTGAGGTGATAATGTCAGCCTGTTCATCTCACATGACTTCTTACATTGGCCAAGTCAGTTTAGATAAATGATTTAGTACATGGACATAACTTGATTGATTTAGACAGTGATTTTATTTTTCTATGGTTACACCAATGTGAACTCATCAGCAACACCAAGTGAAGCAATGTGAGAACATGTCAATATATGTGAGTTAGTATTTACAATGACAGTGCAGGTACAGATTTTAGCATTGATCTTGTTGACATACATTATTCTGCAGGGAATCAACATTGGTGTACATATCGAGTGAAGTTAGGTTTCTTTGTAGTTCATTATCACAGTCATATGCCCCTGCCAGGTGGATACCATTTACCATAGGGTGGTTCTCCCATGAGGTCCTGAGCCGATTCCCCAAAATCATAGGCACTCTCTGATTCAGGTTGTGCCACATCAGGGCCGTGTGGTGCTGTGGCACTATCAGTGCTAGGTCCGGCCATGGTGGGTATTTGGACTTCGGGTGTACTGCCCTGATTAGATTGGATATCTGTTGGTCCTCCTCCTGCAGGGGGTGTTGCCTGTGATGGGGATCCCAGCAGTGTGCAGAGAGTGGATGCAATAGACATGGCAGATACTGCAATTTGTGCCATCCCCATTTGCACAGCCTGGTAATGTTCCATGGTGACCCGTTGGAATTCGGCTTGTGCCCTCTCCTGCCTCTCTAGGGTTTCCAGCAGTCTTTGGTTGTAAGCATCCTTTTTAGGGATCTCCTCCTCATGTTCTTTTTCAAGGAGTTTCCTGAGCCTCTGCACTTGGCAGTGCAAACTGCATGTCCATGTTGCAATAGAATCAATATGGTTACAGATTTCACC
Source organism: Pseudotriton ruber (assembly GCA_035583255.1). NCBI lineage: Eukaryota > Metazoa > Chordata > Amphibia > Caudata > Plethodontidae > Pseudotriton > Pseudotriton ruber. The sequence continues at coordinate 9,318 of JAWWEI010221637.1, read as the reverse complement.
AAGGCATTGCTGGTGTTGCTCTTGTTGGTCATAGAACCGATCCCCCCATTCCCCTTCGTCTTCTCCTCCTGGCCTCCTTGCTCGAGTGGGACGTCGTGGCCTAGCCCCCTCAGGTTGTATGGGTGATGGGACATGTGTTTCATCACTGACAACAGGCTCACCTTGGTCTGGCTCTTCATCATCATTTGGTGGCTCTTCTATTTCCTGCTCCCCCTCAGATAACTCAGCCAGTGTGTCTTGCACCAGTACCTCAGGTGTGGGTTCCTCTGGTGGTGGTGGTGCATTTAGGAGTTGCAATACCTGCTGACGTCTGCTGGCAGCATGGCTAGTGGTAGGGGGGGCCAGTTGGGATGCATTTCCTCCCAGTGTTGCTGTTGTTGCAATGTCCTCCTGCTGCCTGTCCCCATGTTCATTCCTGGCCATGGCTGATCGACGTCGACGTTGACGCTCCCTGGAGGCTGACTGCTGTGAGGTAGAGGCATCTTCTTCATCACTTGCAGTTAGGCCTATGAGGTAAGAGACATGTTGTTACTCTGTGTACTTATGATTATGTGCATATGCAGTTATGGCAAATGCCGTCATGGTGTTCCTTCGGCATGTGCTCTAAGTTTGTTATCTATGTCACTTGATGTGTCAAAGTAATCCAATTGTTCATGTACCATACACATATGCATGTCAATCTATTTTGCCAGTCTGATGTTTTTCATTGTTCAGCTTCTCCATTTCATGTTGTGTCATACGTCTGCATGTGGGGGATGTGTTCTCATGTTAGTCATTATTTTCATGCATACATAAGTTCAACTTGATGATATTTTGACATTTCATTGTCATTGTTGTTGGGGAGAGAAGGCACACCTCTTGTGCATGTTTCCCTGATGAGGTGTATTGCTATGTACATTGCGTATATGTGCATGCCATTGTACCTATGCATGTACTTACATATGGTTGCAGTTATTTGATTTCCCACTCAAGATGTATGATGATGGCATAGGGAATTGGTGTGATTTGTTGTGAGGTAGGTTATTCGTCATTGTATACAGGACATTTTACTGCCCTTTTGCCCTCACTGGTCTGCCCGCTCACAGGAGGTGGAGTGTGGGCAGCCTCAGTGAAGGGGAACATGAGCCTTTGATAGTAGCAGACAGGGATCATGCAGATTACTGATGGCCTCACCCTTACTTAGAATAGTATTATGGCCTATTAGTCATGTAGACTTGATCCCTATCTGAGAGCCTTCCCATAGGGTGGGTACTGTGTAAGAGGCATTCATACATTATTGACTGCAGTACTGAGTTGTGAGTGCTACCCTGAGTGACCCCCTGGATGGTGAGTATGGGTTCTTATACCACTAGTACAGCCTTTGGAAGGTTATAGTTTATGATAGTTTACTCCAGACATGACTTTTGAATTTGACTGAAGGGGACAGTACATCTCCGTGATGCTTGCTGATGTCTATTTAGTTCTACATTCACACAGCCCCAATCTAACCGTAGGCAGGAGTTGCAGGTGTCTGTAGAGTATATCTGACCGATCCAGCATCTTTAATTGTTGTGCTATGGATATAACTGTGTATAGGCCAGTGTGTATGTGTGGCTTTTGGCTTGGATGCACACAATGCTAACACAGTGACATTTCTACTTGGCATAATGTGTTACACAGGGTCATGGTGGTTTGGCACATGATTATTAGGAGTTATCAAGTGTGTAGCAACAACCACACACTTGTCATGAGGGACAGTGAAATGTTGTCATATATATGTGCCCTGTTGTCCTTGCTGACTTTATATGGGCTATTTGGGTACATTGACTTTGGCATGGATTATGGTTACTATGGCATGGGGTTATATCTGTATTTGCAGCTGAGTGTTGTCATGCCTCATGCTTGGCTATTTCAGTCAGCATTGTCCATCAGTCATATTGGTAGTGGGTAGGATGTTGCACAAGGGATTCAGATTGGCAGTGGCAGGGATCGATGTGATGAACCACAGTATCACATTGTACTCGTGAGGTTATTGCTTGTGGGGTGTATTTGCCCAGGTTGACAGGGAGTGGAAGATCACTGATTGGTTACATGCCCATACTGTGCTTGGGAGCATTTGGTGGCATTTGTTATTACGCACCTTCCAGTCAGACTGCAATGGCATATTGCATCTGCCACTGCTGACTGATGATTGACTCAGCCACAACTCCCTATCTCAACACAGTCACTGAGTGCACGCCTGCATGTGGATTGTGGATACTTTAATGCAATGGTGACTGGCTGGAATTGTGGATTTGTTGACACTTTGTTGCATTGCCCCTTAAATGTGCATTCAGATCACCTACATCCTCCTCCTTGCCCCACGTACTGTTATCTGTACTTAGTGGATTAATCACTGCCTCCGTTGCACACAGGTATTCATGAGATATTGGCAGGGGGATGGTGATATTACTGGAGTGTGCACATGTGTATTTTATACTATACATCATTGCTGACTGACATTACCTTACTGGTTGACACAGAGGTTTGAATGGACTTACTGAAGGTGTGTGTGGGGACATATTTATTGACATATTGTATGACTGTTCGGGTGTTGTACAGTGTAGAGTTGTCTGAGGTTACAGAGTGCAGTGCAGATGTGGCTAATGGTAGGTTGCATGTATTGGCTTACTTGCTACATAGTACATTCACATGTCACTGTGCTGGGTGTGCAGCCTCAGGCTTTCATCCATCCTTGGTGATGGCGTGGTATGGCATTATGTTATGATTGGTCTGCAGTTAGGGATGCATGCATTGATTTGCTATGTTGATGTTATGCATTATAATGGTTATGTTAGTACTGTTACAGTATTGCTAAGATGTGTACCCTATCAGCGGGATGACTTGAACACAGACTGATGCATTTTATGGTGCCACTTTTGGTGATGAGCAGTACTTAGTTTTGCTCTGTTTTTGGAAGGGTCAAGGTGGGATGGGACATGGTAATGATTGTTACTCAGGGTGAGGCAGATAGTTTGACTTTGTTCAACAGTACGTTGTGATGTCAATTAATCCTCCCTTGCAATGATACATATGACATGACACTAGGGGAGGGCATGACTATAGTATGGGACATTTATTTAGGTATATTGAGGCCTTAGCACAATGGTACACATAGTACAGGCCGCAGCCCAGTAGCAGCACCCTTGGACATTTGCTATGGGCCACCAGATCTACTCAAGCTGTCAAGTGTGCAACATTGATTCCGGACATTCATTATTTTGCTTGCCAGACACAGAACATGGGTTTTTCTTTTGTAAGACAAATTTATATTGGGCAGTTACCGCCTCTTGCAGTACTTGCTTTCCCAATTTTTGCTTTTCCTGTAGCTTTTATACTATTACTGTGACCCATATCATACAATGCTGCCCTCCAATGTATATTTTGTAGTACCCATGCCTTGGCATATGGCCATTGACAGTTAGCGATAAGTGCTGTGACTTGTGAATTGATCTTGTGTTAGGGGTAGTTGTGAGACTGCACATCAGGACAGCAGCTGTGGTAAATTGTTGTGGAGATGCACTTGAAGGGCATTATTGTGAGGGCAATCAGTATACATGACAGTCATACATATTTTTGGTATTACAGGTTATTGTGAGATGATGTTGTTCACAGTGGATGCAATGACGCATGAATCTGTGTATGTTGTTTGTCAAACAGTACTTATGACCTATTTGTTTACATGGTGCTGGGTTTATTTTAGTGATTGTGAAATTGGCCACTGAGACTTGATGTACAGCAGTTTGGGATTGATGATATTCATGCCATGTACATATTTATGTTGTGCAGGTTTAATGTTTGTCATGAGGGTGTGGGAGTTATGACAGCATATATATGTAGCAGTGCTAGACATGGTGTTGTAGTTGAGTGAAGTATGCAGTGGTACTCCTGTGTGTTAGATTGACATGCAGACAATAAATGGAGATGGGTCTGGCTACACTTATCTATGTATTGCCTTGTTAGACTGATGTGCTCTATGCTTGCCAACTATTATTGTGGCAGTTATATGGTTGGTACATGTTTCTCAACATGCATTTAGCTTGTGGTCATCTTGTGCCAGTTGACATACTCACTCTCCCTGTCATGACGTTGGGATCATTGTTTCTGTTGTACTTGATGGGTTGTGAGTAGTGTGTGTCAACGGTGATTTGGTATGGCAGCAGCAGGAGTGGATTTGATGCATGATAATTGACCTTAATGGGCCGTCATGTTGTGCACACATGTTTGGTAGTTATTGTACATGTGCAGGGAGTAGTCATCGTCAATATTGCCATGCTGCTATTCTCCCTTGCTGGCCAATGGTGTGTGTCAATTGTAATTTGACATTGTGCTGTCACCTGTGTGTGTGTGTGATTGTTGACATGACCACTTGGATGTGGAAATGGGTTGTGTTCTCACGCCAGGCGTGTTGATAAGGTGGTGGGACTGTGGACCATGGACTGTACTGGGCTAAGGGCAATTGTCCCATATTTGCCGAGTGCAGAGTAATTAGCCATGGCCCCAGGATTGTGGAGGGTAATATACTGATGTTATGTTGAAATGTTTATGCTACCCCAGGACACAGTGGAGTACTTGTGTTGACTGGTAGACTAATGTAACACCAGTGTTGTACATGTTGATATGTTTGTGGATATGTTGGTGACAGATATACCTATGATAGTGCTGCCCATTGTTAACTGCAGGCAGGGTTTACATCACAGGAGTTGGGGGGGTGGAGTATTGTGGAAATAGCAACAGACATCCCATCCCCATCCCCTACAGTGTACTGTGTTGTACTATTACACTCGGGATCAGAGGTGACACCTAGGACAATGGCTTGCATATTTTGGGAGATGAGTCAACCTGAGTTCTCAATGTTGTAGTTGTGATTTAGTCCTTTACGGGACAGAGTTTTGATTTGAATGGTGTATCTGATTAGTGTAGAGTGGTAACAGGCGTCACAGTTGTAGAGGTGGTGGGTGGTGTCATACTTTCCAAGGCCCTCTCTGCATTGGTTGTACAGTGTATTTACTACTTTGCACTCATGAGTAATATGCTTATGTGTCTATTGCTGGAGCATTGACTGCGACTGATACAGAGGGAGGCACACTGCACAATTGGGTCTCATGAACAGCATGCAAGTGTAACTTATTGATATACAGACAACTTTATTGAGTGTAGTGGGCGTGGGTGTCCTTTGGTACTGCATCATGTATTATCTATGTAAATGTTGTGTTGTTCACACAGGCGATGTGTCTGTGTCATATCCTGCATTGATGTGTGTCGTGTCTACAGTTGACTATAAGTGACTTACTTCTACAGTGACATGGGCACATTTACATGTGAAATTAGTACTGATGTTTATGTGCAGGTTGATGTTTGCAGGTTGATGGACTTGTCTTTCTTATTTGTGAATAATGAGATGGTGAGTTTATATTAGCCTAGACATTAGGGAGTGTGGTATGATTCCCCATGTTTTGTAATAGCCAGTGATGCGCGTGTTCACAGTTATAAGTGCTGGCTATGTAAATGTGGTATTTGTACTTTGGCTGGACATGGCAGATAGCTTAGGTCTATGACATTTGTGTTAATATATGTGTTGATATAAATGTGTTAGTGGATATTAGGCATGAGCAGGCCCTGCAGTTCTATTTTGGGTCAGGCGAAGTCATGCCAAAGGGCTTGCTTGAGAATAGTAAGCTCCCAGGCCAAGCCAGTGAGACACAGTAGAGAGTCCATCCTGACATTACTACTGGGCAAATATGTAGTAATATATTTGTAGTAGAAATGTCATATGGGACAACACATATCATCCCATTGATACTGACACCGTTTTCTGTTGTATTACTGGTAACTGGCCAATCACATTTGCTCCCATTGCTGTCAATGTGCATTGATGTTTGACCACAGGTTTCAATCCCTCCTCCCCCCAGATTCTCTACTGTTGCCTCCCCTGCTATCTCCATATATTGCCCCCCCTCCTTTTACACCCACCCCATGATAGGTTTTTAGGTATTGCAATTGTTATGGGGCCATGGGGGTGCACACAAGTTCTCATCCACACTCATACACTGTGTGTGCTTGCAGGCCAATGTGAGAGCGTGGTCTAATTTATTTGAGGGCTGATTAGGGGTTAGAGTTCAGGCCTGGCTGCTGCAGACTTTTAGAGGTGGGAGGGTTTGCACACAAGAGAAAGGGCCTTCCTTTAATTGATAGGGAAGTGCTATATGGAGCCAGCACCTCCTGCCCATCACACTACAGGGGCACCAATGTTGTCATGTGGAGTCAGGGCTCTTGGTGCTTTTGTTAGGCAGGTGGCTTCTGAAGCCACAACAACACTTAGAATATCTATAGTCTGACTGTCACACCTACTTGGCAGGATGACTGAGACCCTTCCCAGCAGTCCTGCGGGGTTGCTGTGACATCTAGATGAGAGCACTTCTTGCAGGCCCTGCGTGCTCGCAGCTCTCATAACGCCATGTGACAGTGTGAGAGCAGCAAGGCATCAGTGGCTATTTCATACATTGCATTGTACATATACACATCTTCTTGATGGCAGCACTTATGTGCCGCAGTGTGTGTTCATAAATGTTGCATTTCCGCCCTGTGCAGGGCACACTCATGACACATCTGAACTCATGTAATTGTGGGTGACACAGCAAAATGTTGCCAATGACTTTGGCATGAGCTCACGTAGTTTATAATCATGTGTCTACAAGGTTGTATCCTTATTCATGGCTGGCATATGTCTACCATATTGATATGGGATGTTACCTATGCACATTTTGACATATTGGAGACTTACATGTCTAGCATTTGACAGTGGGCATTTAGGGATAGACATATACGTATTGGCTGTGTACTTCACACTTACATGGGTTTTTATGTGCAGTGCTACACATCATGTGGTTTACTGGCTTGATGTGTGACATTTACTATTACCCTTCTAATAGCTTTATTGGCATGCATTGTTACAGTATATGTTGGTTGAGTATGCACATATCTCTCTATGATTTTGGCAATTTACACACATGCATGTTGAAATGACTGGGTAGTTGTACTTTCTTACTGACAGGTTACTGTTAGACATACCTGTAGTCCTCCGCTCTGTGTCTTGGACTCCAACTCCATGCAGTTGTTCTGGTGCAATGAGCCTGCCAATGGCCTCCTCATCTGGGGTCAGGTTCTGGTAGGTCTGGCCTGGACCCAACCCAGCACGAATCTTCTCCCTTTCTGCAAGGCGCCGCTTGACTTTGGTCTTTGTGTCCTGCCAGCGCTTCTTAATATCAATGATATCGCGCTTTTCGCTGCCCATGGCGTTGACCTGGTCAGTAAGCTGCTGCCACAGGTCATGGCGTTGGGAGGGTGTTGTTGTGTGCCCATGTGTCCCATGTAATGGCCCATAGTGCTGGACGACAAAGTTGTTGACCAATTCGGCCTCAAGTGGGGTGAAGTTTTTCTTTCGATCCCTTGTATCTTCAGGGGGTACTTGTGGGGTGCTTTTTCTTGGGGCCTTATGTGGGGGTGGACCTTCGGCCATTGCTGCTACTGTCTATTGGTGCTGTGTGTTGAGGGACCGGAGTGCAGGGTGGTTAAGAGAGTTGTGTAGGTACAGGGAATAGGGTGTTAGGGAGTGCAGTTTGTGTTTTGTGTGCAGGGGGTAGAGAGGGCAGGTTTTATGCAGAGAGCAGGGAGTTGGTGAGTGGTGTGGGTACAAGGAGCAGGGAGTTAGGGAGAGTGGTGTGCGTACAGGGAGCAGGGAGGTGGAATGGTCTGGTTACAGGGTGCAGGGAGGTAGGGAGAGTGTTGTGGGTAGAGGGTGCAGGGAGTTGTAGAGAGTGTTGTGGGTAGAGGGAGCAGGGAGTTAGTGTGAATGTTGTGTGTACAGGGGGCAGGGTGTTGGTGAGAGTGTTGTGGGTACAGGGAGCAGGGAGTTAGGGAGAGTGTTCAGGGTACACGGAACAGGGAGTTAGTGGAAGTGGTCTGGATAGAGGGAGCAGGGAGTGAGAGTGAGTGTTGTGGGTACAGGGAGCAGGGAGTTGGGGTGAGTGTTGTAGGTACAGGGAGCAGGGAGTTGGAGAGAGTGTTGTGGGTAGAGGGAGCAGGTAGTTGTAGAGAGTGTTGTGGGTAGAGGGAGCTGGGAGTTAGTGTGAATGTTGTGGGTACAGGGAGCAGGGAGTTGGAGAGAGTATTGTGGGTACAGGGAGCAGGGAGTTAGGGAGAGTGTTCTGGGTACAGGGTGCAGGGAGTTAGTGGAAGTGGTCTGGGTAGAGGGTGCAGGGAGTGAGAGTGAGTGTTGTGGGTACAGGGAGCAGGGAGTTGGGGTGAGTGGTGTGGGTACAGGGTGCAGGGAGTTAGGGAGAGTGTTTTGGGTACAGGGAGCAGGTAGCTAGTGGTAGTGGTCTGCGTACAGGGAGCAGGGCGATAGATAGAGTGTTGTGGATACAGGGAGCAGGGAGGTTGGAAGTGGTGTTTAGGTATTAGGAGCAGGGAGGTATGGATAGTAGTATGGGATCCAGGGCTGTGGGAGATAGAGAAATCTATTTGGGGGGGATGTTGGAGTGAAGATATGGAGCCAGTAAATGGAGGTAGTAGGCAGGTAGCAGCAGCAGCAGTGGCTTGTGGACTGGACCAGCCTCATGCAGCATGCAGCTCTGACAGTGTTGGTGCCAGAGCCAGCGAGAGTGGTTTTGGGTGGGGTTATATAGGGTTTTTACAGGTGTATCATTAGATGTCGCTGTTGATGTGGTACACCTGTAAATAGGCTTGGCAGCATTATGTGGGATAATTGCTAATTGACTCTATGGTGTGTGTAGTTATATGGAATCGTTTTGGGTGTGTTATATCATGCAGGTGATATGAATGTAGTCAATGGTTTCTCATGGGAGGTGTATTACCACGGCTGTGTACGGCGACGTAACGTGTTGTACGGCATCGTGCCGTACCGTACGGTGCGGCAGCGCACCGCATGTTACGGCGTGCTGCCGTAGTTACGGTACGGTACGATTTGTGGGGCGTGGCCGCCTACTTCTACGAAACATGGGCGCGTCCTTGAATGGTCGTGAACTTTCTACGACCCATTGCTTACGATCAGTGATGTAACTTTTATGTTTGTGGATTCGTTGCAGACAAAACGTAGATACAAGTCGTATGTTTTTCTCGTAACATTTCACCGTAGTTCTACGCTTTCTGGATCAGGTCCTATAGCTGTAACTATATCCAAATTTCTTTGGATGAAGATAAAGGTGATGTTAAAAAAGACACTCAGGGTAATTATGAGTTCACCGGACGTCTGGTAAACTCGGCCGGCCGCGTCCGTGA
>JAWWEI010210560.1:0-17642 GCA_035583255.1 Pseudotriton ruber | reverse complement strand
ATCCGGCAGCAAGTTGAACAGGCGCCTCGCCTCTTCTCTGATGTGGAATAGTAATGTCCCAGGGGAACACCTGTTCCCCTGGGACAGTAATTTTCTCCAGCTTAAAAAAAAGTTCCAGTTGCTGGATTAACAGGAGGCATCTTACACCTCTGGAGGAGGCATCTTCGTACACAGTGAATGGGCGAAGGGCACTTTCCCTGCCCGAAGGTCTCGGTGTGAGGACTGGTGCTCGGCCAGGATTGGCTGGCTGCTGGTCACCGTCACTCATCTTGGCCTAAATTGGTTGCAGTGGGTCTTCAGAGAGAGACTGGCATGTTATACTCCGGCAAAGGAGAGTGTCCTGGCCCTGGCTGCAGGCCGTGGAAAGTAAGGAGTGGAAGCTCCACCCACGAGGCCAAATGTACTGGGAGTGGTGGCTATGCAGTGCTGAGGTGTAGGGAGCAGTGGCTCCACCCACCAGAGGGAAGATGCAGGAGCATCAGCTCCACCAGACCAGAAAAACCACCAGATGCAGAGGAAGCAGAGTGGGGAGCAGTCGCTCCACCCACCAGAGGGAAGATGCCGGGAGCAGCTGCTCTACCAGGCTAGACAACCCGCCAGATGCAACAATCTAGTGGGGAGCGGCAGCTCCAACCACGCAACACGGCAGCAGGCAGTCAGTTCCAGAGCAGCGGCTCCACAGGATCAACACCGCGTGCCACATGGCATCTCGGAGCAGCAGCTCCACGGGAGGTTCATAGCGCGTCTCAAGGCAGATGTAGGGGAGCAGCGACTTCACCCCACCGATGGACAGAGACCGGCAGCGGCGGCTCCACCGATCACAAGGACAGCGTTTACAGCAGGGGAGCGGAGGCTCCACCCCACCAGGCACCGAAACCGGGAGTGGCGGCTCCACCAGCCGCAACAACAGCTAATATGGGGAAAGGCAGCTCCAGCCGCAACGAAACGACACATGCACCAGAAAGGAGAGTGTAGGCACACAAACGTGTATGCGGCAGCAGACACGGCCGGCCCCAGCCCCAGTCGTCGCCAATGTTATCTTTCACAAAAGAGACTCAGACAAGGTATGTGTAATTTAGGCTTGGGGCCCCTTATTTTATTGACTTTGCTGCATGTTGTATGCGTTTGTGTGTGTGCGTTTCATTGACTACTTCCGGATGTAACAGTCACCTTTTGTAGGGATCAGTCATCGACATCATGTCCTTGGACATTCTACAGGGCTTAAGCCCAGTCATGGAGAATACATTTCCTCAAAAAATGCAGTTACCTACCAACAACCTGCTCTCCGAGTCGCTCAGGCACACAGAACAAAAAGAAATCGAGGAGATGCTGGCAGTTGTGTTGGCTGCAGTTTCGTGTTTGGGACACAAAAGCTAATCGAGGTTTCCATCGTGGATGCCTCCATGATGTTGGCAACAGTGCCACCTGCTGCCCACTGTGAAAAATGTCCTGGGTCTGAATTGACACAGATGATGAGGAATCCGCAGAGCCCTGAATCAATGACGAGCACTGAATTTGTACATCCATACAAATGGGACACATGCACTAAACTATAGGTTGGCTCCAAATCACAACCAAAATTCAAGCAATTATATTATCCCCAGGCCTGAGATGCACTCTGACCCATGGCACCCTATGAGCATGAATCACAGAGGGATATCCAATTCTATGGACAACATTAGTAGTGAACGAATTAGTGATTTACCCTTTGGGAAATATTTCTGTGGGATAGTAGGGGTTTCTCAAAATGTCCATTTTTGAACAGCGCCTCATTACACTCTCACGTTAAAATACCCTGAACCTTGTACCTTTTCCTATACCCTTTAATTCCCTTGTACCTTAATTCCTGTCATGTACTCTTTAGGCCCATTTTTACCTGCTTCGATAGCCTTATTGTCCACCGCCTTAGGCCTGTTATCAGGCCGACTATGAGTATAGTGTTTATTACACAATAATTGGTCATATTCCATGTTCACTACTCTAGTCACAATTTCCTCCACTTCTACCATCTGTAACAGGATAGCGCCGATGCTATGTTGTTGGATGCTCTGCATGCTACAGTAGATCGCGCACAGGGAATGCACATGGCGATGGCTTTAAGATCAATTGAACTACTATTACTCTTAACCTTGCAATGGCAGACACCAACATGACAAGTCTTGTCACAGTGTTCACAAAGGCAAGTATAACCAGCTTCCCCACAACAGCTGGAGGCCACCTTATTTATTGGAAACTGCTGGCTGCTAGGGATCCTCTTCAAAGGATGAGATCCCAGCTCACCCTGGAGTCCATCGACAACCTTCACAGGCTTCTTCCACTGCTGCATTCAGAGGTGAGGCCACACATCAAAAGCCTTAACAGCTGATCTTTGAAATGACTCAGGAAAGATCTAGGACCCCAGATATTACCATCCTAAAAAAGACATACGTTAATAATTCTACAGACTTACCTCTATAACTGCTCGGTGAATTTTCTCTTTCAAATTGGTCGGCACTCCATACTGCAGCTGTTTTAAAACCGCCTTATTCTATAAGAACAATAATAGCATTATTACAATGGGGCAAACTGCCTCACAACAACCCACAGTTTAAAAAACTTCTTCTGCCATAACCTTGATCTAAACAACCAATGAGAGGCACTTATTCTTTGAAAGCCCTTGTTTCAATCCTCATCTGAGCTGTGGCCAACGACTGTGTCACATCTGAATAACAGAAATTGCACACAACCAGTATCCGTCTCTCTAATTTTAGGGAGGGGTGATGGGAGTTGGGAATTGTGAAGCTACTGCTTACTTGCCTGTTATCAGAAACCAACCTTAAACCTCTTCTGAGATCACGCTCTCCGATCATGGGCCTTACCTTCAGAGCGAAGTCTGGCACCACTTTGCTTAGTGTATATCCCATATCCCTGTTTATAGAGCCTAAATAAATGAGCAACAGTTATCCTACCCGGAAGAGTATATCCTCAACAACTTCCTCATTCTTTTGCAGAACCACTTTCAAAAAGGGTAGCAAAGTTTCTTCTACCACCTCTGACAGTGACGGCATACTTCCTTCAATAAACGGTTAGTAAGCATACCATAGCTTTGCTCAAACGCTGCATTATTGTATCCATTTTAATCTGTACCCATATCCTTTAGTGCTAGAATTACAGTCCCGCTGTGCCACAATCTGGGGAACTCTTTCTTAGCAGTATCTGGCAGGAGACTGCCTATGGTTGTAATTTCTGTTGCTGCAGAAGCATGAGGAGTGATGCTAATGTGCCCTGCCAGGGGTACCTTACCCACGTCATATTTAGAAGGTAAAGCTGTCCTCAGCACCTCTGTTCTGAATTCTCCGAGTGCCAAGCAGCTAGGAGGTGAAAGTGGTGGAACACAGATCTCAATAAATCAGGGAAAAGCGCAGGGTAATAGGAAGTCTGACAGCCATCTATTATTCTGCTGAAATAACATTATCTGAATGATAAATTAGGCAGGTTTTTTTTACACACAAGCGTTTATCTCCCAGGAGGGGGAGATTGAGTAGCTGTTCAAGAAATATTTATGTATTTATTGAATTTGTATAGCGCTTTTATTATAAAAACTGCAGCAACATACAAGTAGTAGAAAAACATCTATCTGCAATTTTACAAATGTTCATATTAACAAAACGTTATAACCAATCATTACAATGTTTACATAAAAGAAACAACTGAACATATTATTTCATAGAGTGCGTAATTCAACGTCCATGAGATGAGATTTTAAGGATTTTTTAAAATATAGCCAATGTTGATGAAAGGCAGACGTCTGAAGGTAAACAGTTCCACAGATTTGAAGCTAAGAACTAGCAAGATCTAGCACTAGACAATGCACCTGGGAAATGAGGTTATTTTAAAATAACCAGAGAAGAAGACCCAAGAGACCTAATTTGAACATAAGGACATAAAAGATTGAAAATATAAAGAGGAACCAGAGCATTTAGTGTGTTATAGACAATACAGAGTAAATGAAAATTGAACATTCAGGTAAGTTCAGAATGACAGGAACTTTCAACTATAAAAACCAGGAGGAAGTACAACATTGTGCTAAAGAATAAAGCACCATAGGGCAGCCACCTCATTTTTCCTGTCAAACTTGTGAAACGCACATCGCTCGGTGTGTTTTAATCTTTATGTAATGCACTAATAAAGGTTTTTTATTGAATGGACGAGACTCTGGAGTGCAATCCCATATTTTTTGGTGTGTGGTCTCACCATCAGATGAACGAAATACGTTGGGACCGTTCGAACATACTGACGGAGCTACACACCAGATAACAAATGTCTCCTGGTGAGTCGGGCACAAGATTGGAAACCGGAGAATAAAAATTGAAAAATGGAACTGGAAACCAAATAAAAACAAACAAACACCACAATTGGACCAGAGTACAAGAAAATAAAAATAACCACCCCAGAAGTGAGGATAACAACTAAAGTGAAGTAGGGTGAAGATCGGTGACAAACCTTACAAATAGTCCTCTAACAGAAGATGCAATAAATGTGCTAACTAAGGGCCTATCCTTCTGTTCAACAAAACATATGGACATCTATAAATGAATCTGGAAAATAAAGTTGGTATAACATTTCCAAGAACATCAAGGAAATGTGGAAATGTGGAAATGTGGAAAATCAGAGCCCTAATAAAAATTACCAATGTCAGAGGGCGACGTGAGCATCAGTAGACAAATGACAGAACCAACCGACCTAAAATGTAAATCAAAATTTGTTCCACCTTTACCAACAAATAATCCCTTTGACCAATTCCAAAGGAAGGTGTGTTAGGATCTTGATAATTATGGCAAAAAACAGAAAATAAAAATATATTTTGACCCGGAATGGTAGAGAGGCTTTGAATACGCTCAAATATGAAGAATCATGTATTATTAAGGAAGCAGATAAAGATGGGAATGTGATCCTAATGGAAAAAGATTATTTGATTGAAGTAAGATGACAACGTGGGGATAAATAGTGCTGCCAACGACTAGGGGAATCGCCCACAGCCAAATTATAGAAACTAATTTTGATGGGTACAGCTCCCGTATTTTTAACCGCCTTACTTTTTTGATGTTATTGTAAATTGTGCCCTCAACTCAGAGGTATTATTAAATAAGATATAAAGAGAATTTTTTGTGTCAAAATTGACAATGATGTCATAGCCTCTAAATTTGAAAATGAATGGATACTACATGTACCAAATGATGTGGCTACTATTATGATTTATGTTACCAGGACAGAAAGGGGACAAGTTTATTCAGTTGTTTGTTATTTGTTATTTTGTATTGCTTTTTAGCTAATCATTTCTGCAATGAAATACACAATGGTGGTATTGAACTTCGAGCCATATGTTGCCAAGAATAGATCGATACGATTACATTACCTGAGAATCTTGGGATATAATGTCTAAACTTTTGAAATGAACTAGTCAAGCTCCACTATAAAATGTGTCAAATTGCTGATATATTGTATGTTTTATATCAAACTATAAATAAAGTTTAAAAAAAAAGAGTGCTGCTAACGACTAGGGGAATCACCCATAGCCAAATTACAGAAACTAATTTTGATGGGTACAACTCCCGTACTTTTAACCTCCTTGTTTTTTTGATGTTATTGTAAATTGTGCCCTCAACTCAGAGGTATTATTAAATAAGATATGTCATAGCCTCTAAATTTGTTTTCGCCAATAGTATCACGAGAGAATTAGTGTGGGAATACGCTCAATTTTTTAAATCACGTGGTATATGCAAAAGAATAACTGTCCAGCACTCAAAAACTACAGTACTCGCCAAAATGAGACCACTGCTGACAATTCTAACCAACAAAGGAAACAACCATTAACTAATACCACCAATAACAAAGAGGTAAAAAGACCAACACTGCTGGTGGCATCTAAAATTATTATTCAAAAGAAAATAGGTACTAGTAGTGGAAATACTGACAAGACGGGCCCTGATGAACATGCCCTCATCACAGAAATAGATGATGAGGAAATGGTTGCAATAGCTTCAGTTTTAGATGGTTTTTCCTGATGCGGGTAATGGTATTATGTTTAAATAAGACGATGGTCTCAATGTCAATATATCAGCCTTCAGGTGGAATTGTATGGGCATAACCAGAATTCTGGACAGTGATGTTTGGGAAATTGTCACTAGAAAGGATATAATTTTCCTTCAGGAAACATGGATGGTTGACAATTATATTCCTAATGATTTTACATGAATTTCACAACACGCAACAAAAACTACTTTCGGCCATAATGCTGGAGGCATGTCTGTCTTTTTTTTTTTTTTGTCAAATGATTTTTATTGTTTTCAAACAAAAGTTCGGGTATCATAGCATACATTATGAATAAAAACAAAATATGAATATCCAAGGTGATCCTACATTACAATCATGAGAGTTAAAACATTTTTCAAGATAATACCTGTTCATATGGGTTATAAACCATCTGTATGTGCAAACAATCAAGTAAAATATCATGTGTGATTATTTCAGGGGTTAGAGTAGTCTTCAAGCGTATGAATAGTATAATCAATACGCCTACATGATTACCAATAAGGACGTGCAAACTGTAAAGCCTGAATCATATCACTCCACATCAATATCTTAGCTTCTTTGTGTTCTGAAAAAGGGTAGGATTGCATTATATAAGTCGTGTTGTTCAAGTGACTGATAAATAGCCTAAACCATTTGCGTATTTCAGGTGGCGATTTCTGATTCCAAACATGCACTAGAGTTTGCAAAGCAGTTATCACAGCTAATTTCGCAAAGCGAGCTCTCAATGAGTATTCAGTTGCGTCTGGAAATAACCCCAATATCCACAACAATGGGTCCTGGGGATAGTTTTGTGTGAGTGTTTCGTTAACCAGTATCATAATTTCCCTCCACAAATTGTACAAAGCTGGGCAATCCCATAACAGATGTAGAAATGTAGGGGAAGGAGTTGTGCATTTAAAACAGACATCCAAATGAGTAGGATAAAGAATAGCTAATCTATGGGGCGTTAAATATGTTCTATGGAGTATGTTAAAGAAAATGAGTCTCAGATGGGAAGCCATAGAGATCTCCCGGACATTACCAAGGATCTTTAACCATCGTCTGTCGTTCAGTTCAATACCCAAGTCTAATTCCCATTTCAGACGAGTGTCAAGCATATCAGTTCCTTTACACTCCATTAACGTATTATAAATAAGTGAAACAGCTCCCCTCCCAGCGGATGTATCCAACAAAGTGGTCAGTAAAGGTGTCGTTAATGGTTCCTCCGAGATGTCTCCCCAGTGTTCGCGCGCCGCCCGGCGCAATGCCAGGTAATGCAAAAAATGACCGGCAGGTACGCCATATGTGGCCTGCAATGTAAGAAACGAAAGGAGGCCGTCTTCCCCAAATAAGTCCCCCATCGAGCGGCATCCTCGTGCTATCCAGTTCGTGTAGTCAAAATCGCCCATCAATTTTTCAAAGACCGAAAGTGTCCAAAGATCTGCATTCGGAGCATATACGTATTTTATTCTAAAGCGCCTTAATGCCATGTTCCAACAGTATTTAACCGAGCGAACTATCATAGGCCACTCAATCAATTTGCGTGACGTGTTGAGTAAAAAGCCTGTCAGGGGGATAGAATCATGTGTAGGGTCCACTAACCATCTTTCAAATGAGGGCGTATCCTCCAACCAGTAAATAGCATTATGTAGCTGGGCAGCCCAATAATACATCTCAAAGTCTGGGAGTCCTAAGCCTCCCAGATCTAATGGTAACATTAGTTTTGAAAGGGAAACCCTGTGTCGTCCGCCGGACCAAAGAAAGGATGCAATCAATGCATTCATTTTGCGGAACCAAGGGGGGTTAATAATTAGAGGTAGTGTTCTAAACAAATACAAAAAGGTCGGGAGTACAACCATTTTAAGAACCGACACTCTCCCCGACAATCTGAGGGGTAATAAAGCCCAGGATTTCAGTTTGGTGGAAAGATTAGCGAACAGAGGTGTCACATTAGAATCAAAGGCATCTGTAAAAGACTGTGTCACTTGAATTCCTAGATAACGAAACGGACCACTTGTCCAACGCACTCCAAGATCTGGTAACGTAGTTTCTGGAACCGTCTTCAGTGAACCCAAAGGCATTAAATAAGATTTATCAGTATTTATACGCAGGCCAGAATATGTACCATATGTAGTAAGTACATCCAGTATCCGCGGTACATTTTTCACCGGATCATACACGTAGAAAAGGATATCATCCGCATACATAGATACTAAGTGCACTCGATTATCAACCACTACTCCGCAATCTAACAAATTGTCCCTCAGTAAACATGCCATAGGTTCTGCTATCAGCGCATACAATCCTGGAGACAGAGGGCATCCTTGTCGGGTGCCCTTATAAATGTCAAATGTGGCTGAGATACAACTTTGTGTCTTAACACGAGCACTTGGGGCTGTGTACATTAATCGTAACCATCTTGTGAAAATCTTACCGAATCCCAACAAAGACAGGGTATCAAATAAACAGTGCCAATTAACGGTATCAAAAGCGCGTCTCGCATCTAGTGATAATATGGCGTATGGGCCTTCGGCACTCTCTAAAGTTTCAAGAATATGATACAATCTGCGAATGTTGAAAATAGTGGTACGACCGGGTACAAAGCCGGATTGATCTGTATGTATGAGTGCCGGAAGAGCCTTATTTAGTCTGTTTGCAAGTATGGATCCCAAAATCTTGACATCAACGTTCAGTAACGTTAGAGGACGATAGGCTGAAAGCTCTAAAGGATCCTTCCCCTGCTTCAGCAGCAACGTAATAAGACCCTCTGTCATAGATTTAGGTAGGCAACCTTCTCGGTGCGATTCATAAAATACTGAATGTAGATGTGGAACGAGAATGTCTGAAAAGGTCCGATAGTATTCCAATGGTAAACCATCTGGACCTGGGGTCTTGCCTAGCGTGAGGGCTAAAATAGCTTCTTCTACATCTTCTGTGGTTATAGGGGTATCCAGGAATTCTCCCATTGCAGGGGAAAGTGTGGGAAGCGGGACGTCACGTAACAACGTAAGCAGATTATTTGAGTGGGTCGTGTCATCTTCCGCATATAAGTTTGTGAGGTGTGTTAGAAAGACATCATTAATGTCATTAGGTGTCCTGTGTATGACCCGGTCCTGGTCCCTGATCGCTGATATCAGTGTTTTTGGTCTATCTGCTTTGAGCAACCAGGAGAGAGCCCTGCCTGGTTTCCCATGCTCCTTATATTGGCGCTGTTTATAAGTGGAATAATCAAAGAGAGACAACCTATCCAGGTCTGTGGAATGTTTTTGTTCTAAATCAGTAAGTCTAAGTGTCTGGTCCTGTGTGAGTGGCATTCTCGATTGTAAGTGTCTCATTTCTGTTTCCTGCACACTAAGCGCCCTTAGGAGAGTGGCACGGACTCCCAACTGCGTGCTCATGCATATGCCACGTATCACCGGTTTCATTGCTTCCCATGTCATTGATACAGAAACATCCGATGTTAAGTTCTCACTGAAATAGTTCAACAGAGCTGTGCGTACTGTTCCAACAAATGCCTCGTCATTCAGCAATAAGGCGTTCAGCCTCCATGTCGGAATTGGGGTGTTGTTTCTAGTCAATTGTAGTGTAAAAATGCATGGTGCATGATCTGACAGGTGTCGATATAGGATTTTGCAATCAACACAACTCATAAGAGACTCATTACCAATAAAAAAATAATCTAGTCTGGAAAGCGTGGAGTGGACCGCTGATGCGAATGTGAAATGTGTTCCCACAAGATTATGTGACCTCCATAGATCTGTTAACTCCCATTCCTTACAAATATTTCGCAAGGAAATGGTCTTGTTTGAGGAGCGAAGCGGAGACAGCACTGGCAGTCTATCTAAAGTGTCATCAAATACACAATTGAAATCACCCCCCCACACAAAAAGGGAATCACGCCATGAGGCCCACACCTGTGACAATGAATTGAAAAACTCAGGGTCATCAGTATTAGGTGCATAAACATTCACAATACAGATTTCAGTAGCTTCAAGTAATGCATGTATAATGACATAGCGACCATCAGTGTCAATTTGTGAATCTAAAATGGTGACTGGGACAGTCGGGGCGAACCATGTCAAAACGCCTCTAGCATGCTTAGAGTAAGATGTCCCCACCAGTGTGCCACCCCATCTTCTGCGTAATTTGATCAATTCAATATTATCTAAGTGCGTTTCCTGGAGTAATGCTATCGATACCCTATGTGTTTTCAAATGTTGTTTCACTCTCATACGTTTTACAAACGTACCCAACCCCCTCACATTCCATGTTGAAATCTGGTACCTACCCATAACAAAAATATAGTTATCATATCATCATGTTGTTCACTCTCTCGTTGTTTACAATAAACCCGAATTCCTACTAACAATAAAACATAACAGTTATATATCCATAAGCTCAAAACCAGGTTCCCAACCGTCTCATGCATGTTTAGCCTAGATGCCCACTGTGCACTTCCCTCAGATCCTAAGACGAGCAAGCTAGTCAGCAATACATACATGAATAGACCTCAATAACAACAATTGTTACCCATCACAAGGTTTAAAATAATACCCCTTTCAAACTAAAGGGAATTAAAAACTTTACGTGAATAGGACCGTATCCTAACAAATTCTCATTCCAAGTCGCCACCTATTATCAGCAGAATATTTGCAAGCTGTAGTATGGTGCCACATATGAGGCACTACTAAGGACAGGCTATGTCTTCCTTTCTTACAATAATAAAATCTCTATGTTCCGGAGATCCAGGCTCCAGTAATACAATTAAAGTATTCATCAAATGCTCAACAAGAATTTAGGAGAAATATAACAACGCCCCTCTGCACATCCAACACGTCACCGAACACCACATGAGGAAAACAGTGTAGCTTATGAATCGCATAGGGTGCAAATAGAAAAAAATAAGTAAATAAAAAAAATTTAAAAAAAAGGGGGGGGGAGGTCAGAACAGTGGTTCCATTGATTCATATCGATGTCACAATTAGTTCATACGGCCATTCTAGTCAGGGGTGTAGTGGTGAGGGAGTCCTCCTCAGTTGGAAGTGTTGCAAAGGTGACAGTCTCTGTAAGTCTGACGGATCGGAGGGCGACACCTGTGATTCAGGACTGCACTCAGTGACTAAGGGTGGTGGGGTCCTTGACCTCGTGTGCTTGGTGGGTGACGAGGCAACTGAGACTGTCCTTGTTCCTCCAGCGGGTAATACTGCAGGCAGAGCCACTGTTCTCGAGGGTTTTGGACGAGAAGGCAAGGGTGATCCATGTGTTAGGGGGATGTTTTGCGAATCCATCCACTCCATCGCTGCCTGAGGCGTTGTGAAAAAAAGAGCTCGACCATTGTGTAACACCTTCAATTTGGATGGAAACAATAGCATATATTGGATTTTTTGTGCCCGAAGCCTCCTTTTAACCAGGTCATACTGTTTGCGGGAGTCCTGTACTTTAGGAGTAAAATCTGGAAAGGCTAGTACTCTGGCGTTCCCCAATTTCACAGGCCCAAACTTGCGGAAATTATTCAAGATGGCCTCTCGGTCCTTGTAATGTAAGACTTTGGCTATGATCGGGCGAGGAGGTGCGCCAGGAGGGGGGGGAGGCACTAATGCTCTGTGCGCCCGCTCTATGGAAAAATAAGGTGACAGATCGGGCCCCATCACATCCCCCATCAAGTTCTCCATAAAGGTAGTGCAGTTCTTACCCTCCTCTCTCTCCGGTATGCCGATAAAACGTACATTGTTCCTGCGAGACCTTCCCTGTGCGTCCTCCAGACCGTTCTCCAATATTGCCAGTCTGGGCGTGTGTTCGGAAAGTGTGGTTTCCACCGTCCCCAGTCTTGTTTCCAGTTCACGTATCTTGGCAGTGGCTGTTTGCAGACGCTCCTTCGCAGTTGTCAATTCCGCTCGTAGCAGCATGATGTCTGACTGCTGAGTGGCAACAACTGTCTGATATTCCGCTCTTATGGAGACCAATTGGGCATGTAGTGAGGACAATGATACCTCTTCCAAGTCCGGATGTCTGACTGGACTCGCCGATGGCATGTTGGAATCCGTACTCCCAATATTATCTAGCGTTGTTGAAGGTCGTGTCACTTCTGTGTGAGTCGTAGGTGTTAGGGGCACCGGCTGGAAAAACGCTTTAATAGGCGAATTTGCACCCTGCTGTCTGCGCGTTGTGCGCTTTCCTGCACGACCCATCCCTCGGTCAGACAAGTCCCGGAATGCAAATCACCTTTATTTAAATTGCGTGGGTCCCTCTGTGTGCTGCTAGAATTTGCAACAGCACTGTGCGGGCATTCCAAGTAATCTGACAGCTCGAAAAGTGCCCTGTATGATGGTGTGCCGAATTGTGGGGAGGGCTCGTTCAGTTAGCGCCCATTCGTGTGATCCCGTAATGTGTCGGTCCGCATCAAGGTCCCATGGTCTGGGCACTCTGTTAGGCGGCGATTGCACTCTCAGGCTGTTGTGGGGCAGTAAAGGGCCCGGCAGATTGACTTCACTTGAAAACGCTTCCTTCTCTGTTAATGTGCCCGACCGGCACACAGGTCCCGCCTGTTGCCGAGGCTCGTCGGGTGGAGCAATCACGCTAGTCCGCGGCTTCGCTGACTGTGGAGGCCAAGAACTGCCGGAGGGTATATCTCCGGTCTGCGAAGCACGATTTTCTTCCCAGGCGCAGCCGGAGCAAGCGCTAGAGGTGCGCAGGTAGGTGCAGTGCCAGAATGTCGAGATTAGTTCCGATTGAGCAGGATCTGTTGCAGAAAAGCTGGAGCTGGAAAAAGACGTGTGCTTTCACAGCGCCGCCATTTTGGATCTCTGCATGTCTGTCTTTTTAAACATTCATAAAAACTGCGACATTTTAAATACCTGGACTGATCTCCCAGGCTCTTTGGCTGTACGAATTAGAGAGTGCTCCTTGAAGGGAACAACATGTTTAACCTTGATTAATTTTTACATTTGCCCAGTTTTTCCTTGAAAAAAAGCACAGCCATGATTTCCTGGACAAATTATTTCAGCAGTTAAAATATTTTTTCTCTACTTTTAGTGATGATGTATTTATCTTTGGAGGTGATTTTAATTATGTTTTAGCTGACTGGAAATTATACTGTAAATGGGAAGAATTGTATGCTGATGTCACACCAAGTGAATCTTTTATGGACACATATATTGGATCACCTAAAGAAGTGGAGAAAGTGTGTGCAGCTTTTCTTGTAAGCCAAAATCTGGTGATTGCTAATGGCCATTGTGACCTGTAGTCATGTGTTACATATTCCTTCAAAAGGGGTAATACTCATCCCTAACTGATTATTCTATTAGTCAGAGTGATCAATTATGTTTGTTTAAAAATTTACAGAATATCAATCAATCAATCAATCAATCAAAAGGTTTTATTGAGCGGTAGTATGCCGTTCGGCTTCAGACCGTTATACAACAACAATTAAATAAATAACTGAAATTAAAACAGGAACATACAAAACATAATAGTACAGTCATGGAGACAGCGAAGGTGGCAGGATCCAGGACAATCAAAGCATGGCTAGTAGCATTAACCTAAGTCTCTGAAATGCTTTTTTAGAGCTAGCTTGAACCGGTTCCAGCTGGGGATGGCGCGGATCTCGACCGGTAAGGAATTCCAAGCTTTTGTGGCCCTGGCACCGATGGTTTTGCCTCCTCGTTTGACCAGTTTGACAAGAGGAGGTACAAAATCCCAAAAATGGGCAGTCCTCTGAGATCTGTGTGATTTCGAGCGGATGAACCAATTGTGGATGTAGATAGGGCCTTTTCTGTGGGCCGCTTTCCATGCCCAGGTGCACAGTTTTAACTGAATTTGATCGTTTATGGGTAGCCAGCCAATTGCTTTCCTGGCGGCCGAGATCCGAGCATACCTTGGCAGCCTTTCCACCAACCGGATAGCACGGTTCTGAACTTTCTGTAGCTTAGTCAAGTTCTTGGCAGTGGTACCTGCATAGATGGAATTACAGTAATCGATTTTGGATGCAACCAGGGCCTGGCAGATGATTTTACGGTATTTGTAAGCCAACAGGGGCAGGACGGGGGCCAGTTTGTTCATGGCGTAATGGGCGGCTTTCACTGTTTTGTTGACCTGGTCGGTTGCGTCCAGGTGATCGTCCACCATGACACCCAGGTCTCGGGAGCACCTGGCGAAACTGGGGGGTGGGCCCATCTCGATGGGCCATGGCAGCGGGGGAATGATATGACCTCTGGTGCCCGGGACTAGGAGGACTTCAGTCTTCTCTGAATTCAGACAAAGCCAATTGTCCTGCATCCAGTCCCGAACTGCCCTCAGCCCCCGCTCGAAGACGGGCGTCCCCTCCCTCTCGCCCTGTAGATCCACGACAATCTGTGTGTCGTCGGCGTACATCTGAAAAGACAGACCCATGTCCTGCATCAGACTGGCAAGGGGGCGCAGGTAGATGTTAAATAGTATGGGAGACAGAGCGGACCCCTGTGGGACCCCGAGTGGCGTCCCCAGTTGGGCGGACTGTACTCCCCCCATCCTTACCACCTGCGTCCTTTCAGAGAGGAAGGATTGGAACCAACTTAAAGCGGTCCCTGATATCCCCCCCACTGTTGCCAGCCTGTGTAGCAGGATCTGATGGTCGATGGTGTCGAATGCCGCCGACAGATCTAAAAGCACTAGTGCAGATGGACGACCCTGGTCAGCCAGCCACAGCAGCCTCTCCCTTACATCCATGACGGCCGACTCCGTGCCCCGTAATGGCCGAAAGCCGGATTGAAGGTCGTGGAACACCCCACTGGCTTCCCAGTGGTTTTGAACTTGCTCCACCACACAACTCTCCGTTAATCTTGTTAGTATCCGGAGTTGGGTCACTGGACGGTAGTTCTTAAAAACCGTCGGCTCTGCATCCGATTTTTTTAGCAGAGGTGTGACAACTCCACATTTCCAGGTCCTGGGAACATTACCCGACTGTAATGAGCTGTTTACCAGGAAGGTCAAATCACCCGAAAGACTAGTAGTAAGTTTCTTTAGTACCCGGGTAGGGATAGGATCTGCTGGGGAGCTAGAAGAACCCAATGCCATAAATTTTTTGGTCACTTCCTCGGGCGAGAGGATTCTAAATGCCTCAAAGGGACTGATGTCCTCTTTCCCCGTGTAGCTGTTCGTATTAAAGCAGTCCGTATTTATGGTGTCATTAGGTCGTGACTGCGGTGAAGTCATCTCGATGCCCTTTCTGAGGAGCTCAACCTTTTCTATGAAAAAAGTATTGAGAGCGTCAGGAAGGGAAGCATCGGGGACAGATGTTAGCGGGGGCCCAGGGGAGGAAAATTCGTTGACAAGGCTAAAGAGGGTCCTAGTGCGATTGTTAGCATTATCGATGGATTTTGTCAGGAAATCCCTTTTAGCCTGTACGATGGCATTCTTGTATACTCGTCTATGGGCAGTCAGCAAAATTTTGTCCTGTGTGGACTGGGTTTTTACCCATTTTCTTTCTAGACCTCTTCCTAGTTGTTTCAAGGAAGTAAGATTGGAGGTGAACCATCTATTCCGAAGATGGACCGGTGGTTTGATAGCTCTTTCTTTCTGTGGGCACAGGAAGGTCTTTGCCAGGGCTAATTTGGCATGAAATACTTGGGAAGCTTGTTCCGTGGACATGGATAGATTTTGGCAGGGAGCCCAAAAATGATCAAAATCAGTGTTTGACACTCTGTTCCAGCATAGGGTCATTTGTTTCTGAATTTGTCTACGACTGGGGGGCTGATGATTTAAGTGCCAAAGATTGACCAGGGTTGCGACCACGAAGTGGTCCGACCAACTGACAGGGAGAACATAACACGGGGCGGGAGGTAGTCCATATGAGGCAATTAGGTCGAGTTGGTTCCCCAGGCAGTGTGTGGGACCAGTACATGAAATAGAAACATCCAGGTTCACATTAAGTGCAGTAAAGGCCAGGGTGTCCTTACTATGGGTCTCATTTACATGTATGTTAAAATCTCCAAGCAAGATAAACCTGGAGAACCTGGATATTAATTCCTCACATAAAAGCTGATAGTCATTCATGAATTCCTCGTTCCCACCTGGTGGATGATATAAGCATGTCAGGGTGATGGCGGAGGCATCGGTGGGACCAATGCGGCAACATACAAATTCAAAAGAGGATATGACTGAATGAACTACCACTTTCTGAGCAAACCAACTGGCTCTATGTACGAGCATCACGCCTCCCCCTGACCTGTTCTCTCTGTTAACTTCTACATAGGCATAATCATTGGGAACAAGATCTTTGATGGTAGCTCCTCCCGCCTCTGACAGCCAGGTCTCAGTGATGCCTAATACATCTAAATTGTTATCGACAATGAAATCATTAATAAGAAAGGCACAATTACCGACTGAGCGAGCATTGATTACAGCCAATTTTTTACCTGTGGTGGTGTGTAGGTATCTATCCCAGTCTGCGATGGTGGCGGAAATCCCTGCAGAGGAGGCACCATCCAGAAGCGTTGGTGGCTCCGTGGGAGTCCCACTGTTGATTGTAGATTCAAATGGAGTTGTGAATTGGCAGAGGTCATGAATGATGGAAGTGGGCTGGATGAATAGGTGAGAGTGTGGCCCCTCCCCAACAGGATCCCCGCCATCGGGCATGACTGGGCTAGAATATGGGGTTTCTTCTGGGGGAATAGAGTCATTAATAGCTAGGGCTGGTAATGGTTCCTCCCTGCACTCGTCTCTAGCCTCCGTGTCAGACACATGAGGAAGAATATGTGAAAGAGGAAATGCATGTAAGGGGGATGACGGGGCGTCCTCCGGAGAGAAAATATGGGAAAACAGATTGCCCCAACATGCTAGTACTTCCCTGGTGGGCACACAGTCAACAGGAGTCCTGGGTGTGCAGAGCAGGAGTAGCTCGTCAGCATTAGCATCTTGGAAGTTCATTGAAGGAGTCATGGGACCATAGGGAGAAAGGCATGGAGAACTGGTAGTCGTGATGGAAGAGCTGGGAGAGGCGAGGGAAGGGCGAATAGGCGAAATCAGCCCTTCACTGGCCCTTTCAGGGCCTGGACAGGCCCAGACAGGCGCGTGGCTTTCCCTGGGCGGCTTCGCCTGACGGTCTTCGGGGTGAGCACATGACGGCCCAGCAGTGGGCGGTGTCACCGGAGGCGGGGTCTGTTGCCTCGATACTGCAGACGCTTTCACATTGCTCTGTGTAATTCCCGGGGGCGTGGCGGCCATCTTTGGTGAGGATGTGGCAGTGCATGGCTCACCTGCATCAGTCCTCGGTGTCAGCCGTTTGTTCATGTTCGTCCTCGGTGTTGGGAGGACAGTCATCTTTTGGGATTGGCTTCTTGTAAGCCTTGGGGACATAGTCCTTGCCACAGGCACTGGTTTGTTCTTGTGCGCTTTGACGCTCTGGTGTCCAGTTGCTCTTTCCCTGGTGTCGCTTGCACGCTGTTCGGTGGCAAAGTTGTTCTTGGCTGCAGGAGGTGATTGGAGCCCATCAGGACAGGCCCAGACAGGCGCGCGGCTTTCTCTGGGCGGCTTCGCCTGACGGTCTTCGGGGTGAGCACATGACGGCCCAGCAGTGGGCGGTGTCGCCGGAGGCAGGGTCTGTTGCCTCGATACTG
>JAWWEI010199477.1:0-17662 GCA_035583255.1 Pseudotriton ruber | reverse complement strand
ACCCCTGCATTATGCTCCCCAAGAGGGAGAAACAAAGGTGGTTTATTGCTGTTTTCTGGATATTATATTCTAAACTTTCAGGTATAATATTCAAGCAGGCGCTGTTAAATTGGCAGATGGTTCTTGTATTATTATTTTTAATGTTTATCATAGATACTGGGCCCTGGAAGATAAATCTTTCTATGAAAACCTGGAGGAAGCTATGGGTCAGATGAAATCCCTTGTACAGGAGCGATTCCAGTCCCACCGCTGTAACATGCTTCTGTCGGGGGATTGGAATGCCAAGCTGAGGCTAGGGTCTCTGGTTAAACATTCAAAAGAGATTGATATGTCATGCAATGTGGCCCCAGTGTGTGGTTTGGGGGGCAAATCAGACCCTGCAGGTAAAAGGCTCTATCAGTTTTTGGAAGAACATAATATGAGATCATTAAATGGGCACTTCCCCCTTGGACTCACCGGCAGGCACTACTTGTTTTAGCGGCTCCAGCACATCCACAATAGACTATGTAATTGCGGAGGTAACAATGTGGAATTTGATTTTAAACTTTAAATGTTTGGACACAGTGGGTAGCGACCACACTGCAGTCATTGTGTCATTAGAGCTGGGCCAATCTCCTAGTTCGGATGGCTGTCAATTAGACATCTTTGGCTGGAGCGAGCCCTCCTTAAATCGTAGGACGATCCGTTGGAGTGAGGAGGTCAGTGACAGGATGTCTGACTATGTAGGTCTGGTAGCAGCAGGTTTCAAATCAGACGCGTTTCCCAGGGATAATATAGATACCTTTGAATTAATTCTGGCTGACTTTTCGATCCTACTGTCTAGGAACCCAATGTCCCTGAGGGGCCTGAATGAGTCAGGTAAACGTAAGAAAAGCATTAACGAATGGTTTAATAAGGACTGTGAGCGACACAGAGATATCCTTATTGAAAAGCTACAGACAAAGGATAAACAAGAAATAAGTCAGGCAAGAAAAAGTTATAGGGATGCTATGTCAGTTGCTCGCTATGAGCATTCGGCTGGTTTCTGGTTGGATCTTCGGGTCGCTGCCGAAGAAAGAAATCCTAGAGTTTTTTGGACTTTAGTTAACTCCAAACTCCGGGGGAGCGACATTGGGAAGTTTGACTTTCCGGAAATTTTGCCAGAAACTTGGTTTTCACATTTTTCGTCTCTTTATGAATGTGACGGGGAAACTCAGTATCCGCTTTCAACTTTAAGGGCTTTGGAGACATCCAACTCGAGTTTTCAGTTTACTCGGGAGGACGTGGTCTTAGCCCTGAAAAGTTTGGCGGCAGGTAAAGCCGCAGGGCTTGACTTTCTGTCCCCAGATCTGTGACTGCAAAACATTCATTTCTGGTCATCCTTTTTACTAACTTATTATAACTTGCTTTTGAAAGGAGGGAAATTCCCAGTGGGATGGAAAAAATCTAGTATTGTACCCATTTTTAAGAAGGGGGACAAGAAACTCCCGCAGAACTATAGGCCAATTTCTTTAATTAGTATCCCCTGTAAGATCTTTTCATTTATCTTAGCAAATTATTTTGTTAAATGGACGGATGATAATGCTAAGATTTCTCCGTTACAGTTTGGCTTCTGTAGGGGAAAGGGGACGACAGACGATATTTTGGTCCTTTCGATTGTTTTGGAATATAATGCTCTGAGGGGTCAGGATCTGTATCTGGCATTCATGGACCTCAGGACGGCCTTCGATTCAGTAAGGAGGGCCATCCTGTGGTCCATGCTTCAGGCGGACGGGTTGCCGAGGGGTCTTTTGTTGGCTATAAAGAACTTGTACTCCAACTTATGCGGTGAAGTGGCCCTGTATGGTGGCGCTGCAGCAACTAGGGAATTCCCAATTCAGAAGGGGGTCAGACAGGGGTGCCCTTTGGCCCCCTATCTTTTTAATTATTATATCAACGGGCTTGTTTCCGAACTGCAGGATGCCTCAGACGATGTCCCACGGCTAGGAGGGATAAAAGCTTCAATCTTGCTCTACGCAGATGACGCTGTTATCATCGCTAAAACACCCCACGCATTACAGAAACTCATTGTTAAATATAATGACTTCGTTGTTAGGCTTGGAATGTCGGTAAACATTAGTAAATCAAAGGTCCTACTTTCACGAGCTTCAGGATCTAAGAAAAACTATAGGTTCGTTCTGGGAGAAGAAGAATTAGAAATTGTTACAGAGTTTAGCTACTTGGGTTGTCTGTTCTCAGCTTGTGGGAAATGGTCCGCTCAATCAAAAAACTGCTGCATAAAATTAAAACAATCAACCGGGGCCATTCAAAGGCTCTTTAAAGGAAATTTTAAAAATTCAACGGTATCATGTCTAGAGGTTTACCGGGCTAAAACTCTTTCTACTACATTGTATGCAGCAGAGGTCTGGGGCCATGCAGTAGACCCGGCAATGGGCATAATAGAGAGGAAATATTTTAAAAATATACTCTCTCTCCCTCAGTCCTGTACAAATGAACTTGTTTTATTAGATATAGGCCAAATTTCAGTGATAGCTCAGGCCAAAATGAAACCTTTTTTATTTTTCTTAAAAATTTTAATGAGAAAAGAAACAGACATAACCTTCCACGTTGTCAAATCCATTCTCCAATCTCATTTGGCTGCTAAACTTACTTGGTTTGGTTCAATTGAAAAGACAGCTAGAAAATATTTTAGTACCCCACTTGTAAATTACACAAATTGCACAATTAAAAAAGGTACGGTCCTGGAAGTAAAAGAGAAAATGGTGACATATGAGACAAACACTCTCCTTGCAGCCCAACTTCATAAGTCATCAGTACGAAGTTATCTTCCTTTATATGATATTGATGCACCCGGTCTTATCCACAGAATTCCTTTAACACATTATGAGCGTTTACTACTTTTAAAATTCAGGTTTAATATCTTATTTATAACCCACGGAAAGAACACACAAAATATCCAAGCTAACCAATGCTCCTGTGGGTTAGCAGCGGAGTCCTCTGAGCACATTCTCTTTGATTGTAAGGACTATACTTTATTAAGAAACCGATATCTTTTATCGTTGTTCAAACAACTGAGATATGTGCAAAGACTACCGCTCCTTTTTTATCTTAGAAAACTGGAGAATCCTTTTGTAATCTGCTGCCTCAGTAGTTTTTGGAAATCTGTAATGGTATCCCGTAGAACTTTTTTTGGGTCTTAATGTGGGTGTTTCTGATCTTTTAATGTCTTTTAATTTTAATTTAATTTTAATTTTAATTTTAATTTTTGAAATCGGTCTTGTTATATCTGAAGCACTGATATTATGTTTACAAAAAAGCTGCTGCTGCTATTAATTGCACTTTATCTAGAATGCTCTGAGTCTAAGTTTGAAGAAATTGCTGTTGCTAGTAATTGCACTTTATTCATTCTGTATGCTCTGACTTCATTGAGGCAGCTGCTCAAAATTTTCTTGGTTATGATGCAAATGTCATAGCACATGTATCTGAGGAATAGTCTTCAAGAACATTTTTGTTTTATTGTCTTACCTGTCAGTCTTTTTATTTTTTTTAATCAAAATGGAATTTCTTTGGAGCATAATACACAGGGTTTTTTATTTTTCTTTGTAATGTAATTTATGTATGTTTTGTACTTTTATGGGTTTTTAATGTCCGAATAAATTATGATTAATTTTCATTAATTAATTGTAATTATTATACCATCCTTAACACACATGCCTAAAGATAGTATGATAATTATAATTATTTTTAATGATAATAATAATTATAATACATCACCTTATCAATTAAATATGTCATTGTTTTTTCTGCACTAATATCTGTTAGTCACCTTATCATCCCTTTTTAAAACCAAAGGTTTTTTTCTTGGACTATATATATATATATACTGCATTTATGTTTATATAGTCCAAGAAAAAAACCTTTGCCGCTTTGTAGTTGTGACCACCTTTTCAGACCATTTAAAATGGATACATTAGCAGCAACTGGTAACAGCATTCATTATTCTCAACACAGTGTTTATCTCACCAAACTGACAAGTGGGAAATATGGTGAGAGTTTTTCTAGCTAAACACATGTAGTGCTCAGGTTATGCAGTGAACAGAGATACTGCAAAGTGGCAATCCCCCCCCGCCCCCCACTCCTCAAGAGTTTTAAAGAATTTGAGATCCAGGGCTATGTTTTGGTTGGAGGTAGGAGCATCTACCGATGGAATCTGGTGCTTGCAAATCTAGTGCTTACGTGAGAGCGGCTCTCACACAAGCACTAGATTAGGAGACTATCATTAGATGAGGAGCGAGTTGACTCAGAGCTCCAAGCCTGCTTTCAGGATCCATCGCAAGACCTGATCCCCAGACCCTATACCTAAACACGGCCCCGGTCGCAGCTCTCCCGTTCTCTCCAGAAGGTGTAACCATGGGCGGGACCAGGGACTAACAAATGTAGCTTGTGAAAGTCCCCTACAGTACAGGCCTCATGCCAAAAAGGAAATCCTGCACCCCACCCCCACTAGAACCTAAGACTATTCTATTGAAGGAGAACTCAAATTTACCCAAAATACGATCTGTTGGATCCACTGGAGCCTCTGATAATATCCTTGTTGGGGCTCTTCCTCCTCATGAGAAGATGGGCTGAAACTCAAAGGCCTGAATTAAGTAGAGGACCATAGCTTAAAAAGGATCAGCTTCCAGTCAGAGCTGATTTGCGCCTGGGCAGTGGAGCCATGCTCCACTCACATAGTAAGAAGATGGCACCGGGTCAGATGGGGACAGTGTGATTTTGACAGGTAGCTGCAGAGCTGGACAGGACACATTAGTAAGGTAGGTCTATGGGATTGTTTGTTGGGGCATGGGCAGGTAGAAGTTAAAGAGAACTCACTGAGCATAGTTCTCCTTTAAAGGAGAGATTTCACAAGTAGAAAACAAAGACTGGCATGAAGAGCTCAGTCAAAGCGAAGAGAATAGAAACTTCAGAAGTGGCACTGAAGAGAGTCACGGTATTGGAAAAGAGGACGCAGAGGAAGCAGTGGAAGCATCCAAGAAAGGCTAAAATAAATGAAACCATAAGGCCTGATTCAGAAAGAAGCTGTTGTTGTGCCTAGGAGCAGGGGCATCCTTGTGACATGCAGGAATGCCCCTGCGCCTAGGTCCAACATGCAGATTCATAAATAGCCATCTGTTTTGCGAGGATGATGCACTCAGGTGCATCACCCAAGGTCAAACGCAGAAACCGGTAGAAGAGCATGGGCGAGGATGTGGACTGACGGCCACATACTCACGCATGCTCAATACAGATGGACAATACTGCAGGCACATTATAAGTGAGGTGTCCCCCGCTAAGATTTCTCATTAAGGCGATGAGGAATAGAGGAATAGTGTAATAGAGGAATAGTGATAGGTGTTGGGGTGGCGAGGTCCTGGTTCACAGCAGCTCCCGCAGAGAGATGTGGTAGGTATTTGGGCAGTGAGATGCTGCTTCACAGCGCCTTCACATAGAGGGATGGTGATAGGTGTTCAGGTGGGGAGGTGCTGCTTTGCAGCACCTCCCCAAGGGTATAATTATACGTGTTCGAGCAGTGAGATGCCACTTTTCCCATAGGAATAGTTATAGATGTTCAGATGCCACTTCGGAGCACATCAAGAGTGATTGAACATCTATAGTGGGTTTTTTTTATATTTTATTGAGATTTTATAATAAAGGTGATTCATCTCTGCATGCTAATTAGTACATCAGGGTTATGGTCTCACAAAATAGATTGCATTGATGGATGATAAATATAAGCAATGGCAGAATACAGCCATTCAGTGTACTTCTTATACAGTATTGACCTACAGGATGTAAATCTATTCATTCAGGGCTCTCTACCGTTATCACTGATGGTTAAGGATAGGTACCCTCTATATTTTCTCTCTCTAACCTCTTATCATTCTGACGATGTGGCATTCATACAATGAGAGGGCATAGTGAATGTAGATGTTTATAAACATATATGTAATGTTTGCTTGTTCATTCTTTCCTTGTGAATCATGTGGGTCTGTATGTATGTATACTTAGGTTTGTGGTGTGTGTGTGTATGTATTTGTGTGTGCATCTTCATGTGTGAGCATATGCACACGTGTAGGTGCATGTGTGTTTGTGTGCATGCTCGTGTTTGAGTGTGTGCATATGATAGCCTGAGCTCTCCAGAGTATAGCTCTTGCATGGGACAAGCACTACTTGATTGACAGCAGATATCTACAATGACCACATAATTTCTAGTCTGAACCTTGTCATTTTGTTCTTTACAGGTCCTACCTCTGTTGCTGCGGCCGCCGCAAATAGAAGTAAGAAT
Source organism: Pseudotriton ruber (assembly GCA_035583255.1). Classification (NCBI taxonomy): domain Eukaryota; kingdom Metazoa; phylum Chordata; class Amphibia; order Caudata; family Plethodontidae; genus Pseudotriton; species Pseudotriton ruber. The sequence continues at coordinate 11,358 of JAWWEI010199477.1, read as the reverse complement.
TATCAGCCGGAGCTGCGAGGGCCAGAGTGTCCTGAGTGTCCTGTCTCTGGCTGTCTGCAAAAACTTTTACACCTTGCATTCCTGTCATCTGGAAAACGGCTGAAAACGAACTATAATTACCAGCATTATCAGCATCCATTATTTCCATCAGCCCTGAGTAGTGCCGCCGCCCGCCCGCACGCAGGTGCGAGAGTTTGTTGCTCCTCCCCTCTGCCTTTATAAACCTCGGCAGAGGCAAGCGGGAGCGAAGCGGGAGCTGCGAGTGTCCCGAGTGTCCTGTCTCTGGCTGTCTCTGGCTGCGTCGGCTAAGTGGCTGTGTCGAGTCCAGAAAGGAAGCCGTGCTGGTGCTGCAGTATTCCTGGTGGCCACCAGTGTGCGAAACATACGGATACGGAACTGCTGTTGTTCTGCAGTTTTCTGAGCTGTTGGAAAAAGGTACATTTTATCTGTCAGCAAGCTATCAGGAGTCTGTCATACAAAGCCCTGCAGGATCAAATATTGGACAAATCTTTAAAATGTTAAATAGCCCAAAGCTCAGGAGTAAACTGTATTAAACCCTGGGTTGCATTTAAAGGGATACCAAATATACATTTAGATATATCCTAAGAGTCATAAGGATATAAGGAAGGCTATTACTGACTAGCCGTCAGGGCTAGTGCGAGAGTGCTTGCAACTCTCTGTCCAAATCGACATATGTTGGGGTATGCCTTTCTGTCAAACTAGCGATCCCTATGTGCAACTTTAATTATATTTTTCAAATTTAATTTTATTTATTTTTGCACCTGTAATAACTCTCTAGCTATTCATCTCGTTCTGTCTCCCTGGTTTTCCCTCCCCTCTCTATACTATACTACACCTGGAAAATTGTCATAAGGCATTAGATACGCACTTGCCCCCGTGTACATATCTTTTGGTGTTAGGCAGTTTGCTACGCATTTTTTTTTTTTTCCGTTATATTGGAAAATTCAGCCAAGGGGCATTCCATCAGGGTATAACACTTCGCCTTTGTATTTCTACGCTTTATTACGATATATATGGGAAACCGTAAGGTTAAAGAAGTGCAAGGCGGAAAAATCGATAGTTATTTTAAGAAAAAATCTGCCCCACCTGATGCTATGATTTCATCGGTTTCTACCCCTAGTAAATCATCAGGGTTTTCAACTGGAGAAGGAAGCTCGCTACTCTTTCCATCAGATTTGGCGGTCATGGAGTGTACTGACTCCTTAAATTTGGTTAGCAAAGACTTAGAAAACTTGGAGATAGCACTCCTGGACGAAATAAGGGAGGCGGCAGTTAAGAACGCCACATCACATAAACCTAAATTATTAATCATGGCCCAGACGACAAATATTATTTCACAAGATCAAATAACCCTTAAAACACCAAATAATTCGCCTGAGAAGCCTGCGAAGCCCTCATCTTCCCCAGTCAAATTCACTACAGAAGAATTAGAAGGGTCACCAGACCTATTGCGACTGCTATCTCCTAGATTAACTCCCTCTAACACCCAAGGGACTGCCTGCCCAGTACCTATAGTTCCTGACCAACGATCATCTGTCCTGGTGCCCCGGGATCCCGCCTCGCCCCGGGTGATGGCAGAATCAGTCATGAACCCTGCCCCCCTGGATGAGCAAATTGTCATTCCATCTGACACCCCGGTCCCCATAGAAATCGACCTAACTGTTTCACCGAACACACTTCCAAAACAAAAGAAAAGGAAGGCTGTGAGCCCACTAAATGAATTAGAGGTTGGGAAAAATAAACGCCAAAAAAACATTTGCCGCTCTCTTTTAGAGCTCTATAGTCTTAAAAATAGAAATATGGCAGCAATAAAACCGACTGCGAAGAAAAGGCCAAAGCCCGCTATTAAAAATCCTGTGCTAACCGACACAATGCCTTTGGTCTCTAAGTTAGATGAATTACGACAACATTCATCAGCCCATGATAATAAGTTATCTTTGATTATAGAGCAAATATTGGCTGTTGAAAAAGTCCTATTAAATTTAGCCAATACAGTCTCTGCGTACATCCAACTGGATGTGCGGACAAAAATGCACCTATTAAACGGCAGTCAGCACCTAGCTCCCATAGTTACCAGGGCAGGGGAGGCCGCCCCTGCACTGGCTCCGAATATCATCCCAGAGATAGCTGACATACCCTTGATTGCTTCAAACCCGACTGTCTCAAACCCCTCGATCCCAACATCGGACACAGTAACTCCTATGCCCCTAACAAAAAAGTTCCAACCTACACTGGAAAAAATCTTTATACAAGCCCATGCCGCTGACAGATTAATCATTTTCAGAGATATTGCCCCAAAACCCCAATCGCACTGGGAAACAAAGAACAATCTAAAAGAAAGGGTAATTAGAATTTTAAGGAACCATCTTCCTCTCGGAGGGATTAATAAAGACGATCTTGCTGAAGTGGTAAGAGCAAAAACTGTAGGGGAAGAGAGTGAAAGATGGAGGGGCGATTTTCTGTGTATCTTTTTTAAACATCGGGACCCCTGTAAAAGGGTGTGGAACCTATTCACCAATGGCAGACAACCAAAAAGATCCTTTTCTGTACTTGGGTACGAGGATTTCTGCGCTAGTCCTGATACCATCACAAAGCCATATCAACCATTCCCGATCTTTGCTCCTCACAGATCACGAAGCAATCAGGTTGCGCCCTTATCTTGGTCTCCGCCATTTGCCCCTAATCCTTCCGTCTTTGGACATTACCAACCTGTTTTTTTCCCAAATAATACGAATTGGCAAGGGAAACAAAATCAGTTAATTAGTGAATTCGGTCCTAACCCTTATGGCCCTGCTGATGATGTAAGAAATTGGGACCCGTTGTGGGCTCAGCAGTCAAGGGATGGGGAGGGCCATTGGGAATCTAATGATTGACTGCTATTAGAAGGTGTGGGAAAAGTCTCCTCAATGTTTTTGGGTGAAGAAATACTAGTACCCCATGATCACCTGTCAGATAAATCTGAAATCTTAAAACCTCCCAGATCTGCAATAGCTCTTTTGGGGTCACTATCTGAAACTAATTGTCTTAGCTCAAAGGGCACACCACTCCCCGACCCCCCTAAATCTATGGATTCCTCTGATACCCTCACACATCCAACAGTGCTCCATCATTCTCAGACTTCGGGGGTTACACAGGTACCTATCGGGGGTCAGGTTCGGGCCATGGTGTCTCCTGACTCTGAAATAAATGAAATACCCCCAAGCGCAAAGGGCAGAGGTAAGCTATCTTTAGTCTCTTGGAATATGAATGGCTGGTCTCCGGGTAAGGCTCACAGCCTCCGGAAGGAATTCCCTCTGGAGGATATTGCATTCTTAGCAATCCAAGAGTCATGGTTACTAGGGCCTCCAACTTTTGAGAATTTTCTGGTGTTTCATACCCCTGCATCTTCCTCCACAAAAGGTAGTAATAAAGGTGGCTTACTGTTATTGATAAAAGCCCTACCATGCTTTTTGAATATTATATTTAAAACCTTCCAGCATAATATTCAGGCTGGTGACCTTCCAGCATAATATTCAGGCTGGTGCAGTCAAACTTGTAGTTGGGTCCTGTTTCATCATTTTCAATGTCTATTATAGACATTGGGCACCGGAGGATAGATCTTTCTTCGAGAACTTGGAGGAAGCTATGGGTCAGATGAGATCCCTTGTTCAGGAGAAATTCCAGTCCCACCAGTATAACATGCTTCTGGTGGGGGACTGGAACGCTAAACTGAGGCAGGGGTCACTGGTCAAACACACAAAAGAGATCGATATGTCATGCAGTGTGGCCCAGGTGTGTGGCCTGAAGGGTAAATCAGATCCTGCGGGCAGAAGACTCTACCAGTTCTTAGAAGAACATAATATGAGAACTTTGAATGGGCGTTTCCCGTTAAACTCCCCAGCAGGTTTTACCTGTTTCAGCGGCCCTAGTCCATCTACAATAGACTTTGTAATTGCAGAGGTAACAATGTGGAATTTAATTCTAAATTTTAAATGTCTGAACACAATGGGTAGCGACCACGCCGCAGTCATTGTGTCATTAGAGCTGGGTCATTCTTCTGGTTCGGATGGCTGTCACCTAGACATCTTTGCTTCCAGTGAGCTCTCCCTAAACCGTAGGAAGATCCGTTGGAGTAAGGAGGTCAGTGATAGGATGTCTGACTATGTAGGTTTGGTGGCAGCAGGTTTCGAATCAGATGCGTTTCCCAGGGATAACATAGACACCTTTGAATTAATTTTGGCTGATTTTCGATCCTACTGTCTAGGAACCCAATGTCCCTGAGCGGCCTGAATGAGTCAGGTAAACGTAAGAAAAGTATTAACGAATGGTTTAATAAGGACTGTGAGCGACATAGAGATATTCTTATCGAAAAGCTACAGACAAAGGATAAACAAGAAATTTGTCAGGCAAGAAAAAGTTACAGGGATGCTATGTCAGTTGCTCGCTATGAGCATTTAGCCGGTTTCTGGTTAGATCTTCGGGTCGCTGCCGAAGAAAAAAATCCTAGAGCTTTTTGGACTTTAGTTAATTCCAAACATCGGGGGAGCGACATTGGGAAATTTGACTTCCCGGAAATCCTGCCAGAAACTTGGTTTTCACATTTTTCGTCACTTTATGAATGTGACGGGGAATTTCAGTATCCCCCTTCCACTTTAAGGGCTTTTAGACATCCGACTCGAGCTTTCAGTTTACTCGGGAGGACGTAGTCCTAACCCTGAAAAATTTGGCGGCGGGAAAAGCCGCAGGGCTTGACTTTCTGTCCCCGGACCTGTTCCTGCAAAATATTGATTTCTGGTCGTCCTTTTTGCTAACTTATTATAACTTGCTCTTGCAAAGGGGGAAATTCCCAGTGGGATGGAAAAAATCTAGCATTGTACCTATCTTTAAGAAGGGGGACAAGAAACTCCCGCAGAACTATAGGCCAATTTCTTTAATTAGTATCCCCTGTAAGATCTTTTCATTTATCTTAGCAAATTATTTTGTTAAATGGACGGATGATAATGCTAAGATTTCTCCGTTACAGTTTGGCTTCTGTAGGGGAAAGGGGACGACAGACGATATTTTGGTCCTTTCGATTGTTTTGGAATATAATGCTCTGAGGGGTCAGGATCTGTATCTGGCATTCATGGACCTCAGGACGGCCTTCGATTCAGTAAGGAGGGCCATCCTGTGGTCCATGCTTCAGGCGGACGGGTTGCCGAGGGGTCTTTTGTTGGCTATAAAGAACTTGTACTCCAACTTATGCGGTGAAGTGGCCCTGTATGGTGGCGCTGCAGCAACTAGGGAATTCCCAATTCAGAAGGGGGTCAGACAGGGGTGCCCTTTGGCCCCCTATCTTTTTAATTATTATATCAACGGGCTTGTTTCCGAACTGCAGGATGCCTCAGACGATGTCCCACGGCTAGGAGGGATAAAAGCTTCAATCTTGCTCTACGCAGATGACGCTGTTATCATCGCTAAAACACCCCACGCATTACAGAAACTCATTGTTAAATATAATGACTTCGTTGTTAGGCTTGGAATGTCGGTAAACATTAGTAAATCAAAGGTCCTACTTTCACGAGCTTCAGGATCTAAGAAAAACTATAGGTTCGTTCTGGGAGAAGAAGAATTAGAAATTGTTACAGAGTTTAGCTACTTGGGTTGTCTGTTCTCAGCTTGTGGGAAATGGTCCGCTCAATCAAAAAACTGCTGCATAAAATTAAAACAATCAACCGGGGCCATTCAAAGGCTCTTTAAAGGAAATTTTAAAAATTCAACGGTATCATGTCTAGAGGTTTACCGGGCTAAAACTCTTTCTACTACATTGTATGCAGCAGAGGTCTGGGGCCATGCAGTAGACCCGGCAATGGGCATAATAGAGAGGAAATATTTTAAAAATATACTCTCTCTCCCTCAGTCCTGTACAAATGAACTTGTTTTATTAGATATAGGCCAAATTTCAGTGATAGCTCAGGCCAAAATGAAACCTTTTTTATTTTTCTTAAAAATTTTAATGAGAAAAGAAACAGACATAACCTTCCACGTTGTCAAATCCATTCTCCAATCTCATTTGGCTGCTAAACTTACTTGGTTTGGTTCAATTGAAAAGACAGCTAGAAAATATTTTAGTACCCCACTTGTAAATTACACAAATTGCACAATTAAAAAAGGTACGGTCCTGGAAGTAAAAGAGAAAATGGTGACATATGAGACAAACACTCTCCTTGCAGCCCAACTTCATAAGTCATCAGTACGAAGTTATCTTCCTTTATATGATATTGATGCACCCGGTCTTATCCACAGAATTCCTTTAACACATTATGAGCGTTTACTACTTTTAAAATTCAGGTTTAATATCTTATTTATAACCCACGGAAAGAACACACAAAATATCCAAGCTAACCAATGCTCCTGTGGGTTAGCAGCGGAGTCCTCTGAGCACATTCTCTTTGATTGTAAGGACTATACTTTATTAAGAAACCGATATCTTTTATCGTTGTTCAAACAACTGAGATATGTGCAAAGACTACCGCTCCTTTTTTATCTTAGAAAACTGGAGAATCCTTTTGTAATCTGCTGCCTCAGTAGTTTTTGGAAATCTGTAATGGTATCCCGTAGAACTTTTTTTGGGTCTTAATGTGGGTGTTTCTGATCTTTTAATGTCTTTTAATTTTAATTTAATTTTAATTTTAATTTTAATTTTTGAAATCGGTCTTGTTATATCTGAAGCACTGATATTATGTTTACAAAAAAGCTGCTGCTGCTATTAATTGCACTTTATCTAGAATGCTCTGAGTCTAAGTTTGAAGAAATTGCTGTTGCTAGTAATTGCACTTTATTCATTCTGTATGCTCTGACTTCATTGAGGCAGCTGCTCAAAATTTTCTTGGTTATGATGCAAATGTCATAGCACATGTATCTGAGGAATAGTCTTCAAGAACATTTTTGTTTTATTGTCTTACCTGTCAGTCTTTTTATTTTTTTTAATCAAAATGGAATTTCTTTGGAGCATAATACACAGGGTTTTTTATTTTTCTTTGTAATGTAATTTATGTATGTTTTGTACTTTTATGGGTTTTTAATGTCCGAATAAATTATGATTAATTTTCATTAATTAATTGTAATTATTATACCATCCTTAACACACATGCCTAAAGATAGTATGATAATTATAATTATTTTTAATGATAATAATAATTATAATACATCACCTTATCAATTAAATATGTCATTGTTTTTTCTGCACTAATATCTGTTAGTCACCTTATCATCCCTTTTTAAAACCAAAGGTTTTTTTCTTGGACTATATATATATATATACTGCATTTATGTTTATATAGTCCAAGAAAAAAACCTTTGCCGCTTTGTAGTTGTGACCACCTTTTCAGACCATTTAAAATGGATACATTAGCAGCAACTGGTAACAGCATTCATTATTCTCAACACAGTGTTTATCTCACCAAACTGACAAGTGGGAAATATGGTGAGAGTTTTTCTAGCTAAACACATGTAGTGCTCAGGTTATGCAGTGAACAGAGATACTGCAAAGTGGCAATCCCCCCCCGCCCCCCACTCCTCAAGAGTTTTAAAGAATTTGAGATCCAGGGCTATGTTTTGGTTGGAGGTAGGAGCATCTACCGATGGAATCTGGTGCTTGCAAATCTAGTGCTTACGTGAGAGCGGCTCTCACACAAGCACTAGATTAGGAGACTATCATTAGATGAGGAGCGAGTTGACTCAGAGCTCCAAGCCTGCTTTCAGGATCCATCGCAAGACCTGATCCCCAGACCCTATACCTAAACACGGCCCCGGTCGCAGCTCTCCCGTTCTCTCCAGAAGGTGTAACCATGGGCGGGACCAGGGACTAACAAATGTAGCTTGTGAAAGTCCCCTACAGTACAGGCCTCATGCCAAAAAGGAAATCCTGCACCCCACCCCCACTAGAACCTAAGACTATTCTATTGAAGGAGAACTCAAATTTACCCAAAATACGATCTGTTGGATCCACTGGAGCCTCTGATAATATCCTTGTTGGGGCTCTTCCTCCTCATGAGAAGATGGGCTGAAACTCAAAGGCCTGAATTAAGTAGAGGACCATAGCTTAAAAAGGATCAGCTTCCAGTCAGAGCTGATTTGCGCCTGGGCAGTGGAGCCATGCTCCACTCACATAGTAAGAAGATGGCACCGGGTCAGATGGGGACAGTGTGATTTTGACAGGTAGCTGCAGAGCTGGACAGGACACATTAGTAAGGTAGGTCTATGGGATTGTTTGTTGGGGCATGGGCAGGTAGAAGTTAAAGAGAACTCACTGAGCATAGTTCTCCTTTAAAGGAGAGATTTCACAAGTAGAAAACAAAGACTGGCATGAAGAGCTCAGTCAAAGCGAAGAGAATAGAAACTTCAGAAGTGGCACTGAAGAGAGTCACGGTATTGGAAAAGAGGACGCAGAGGAAGCAGTGGAAGCATCCAAGAAAGGCTAAAATAAATGAAACCATAAGGCCTGATTCAGAAAGAAGCTGTTGTTGTGCCTAGGAGCAGGGGCATCCTTGTGACATGCAGGAATGCCCCTGCGCCTAGGTCCAACATGCAGATTCATAAATAGCCATCTGTTTTGCGAGGATGATGCACTCAGGTGCATCACCCAAGGTCAAACGCAGAAACCGGTAGAAGAGCATGGGCGAGGATGTGGACTGACGGCCACATACTCACGCATGCTCAATACAGATGGACAATACTGCAGGCACATTATAAGTGAGGCGTCCCCCGCAACAACAGCAAAGAACAAACTGTATGCGTAGATGCTCACTCCTTCAAACAGAGACACATGCATGCTTGAGCCTAAAGACCCATAAACAATTAATAAAATAAACTATTAGTCAAGCATTTCCCTCCCCCAACAAACTGGGACACAGCTTTCCCATAAGTGGCCCCCCACTATTATCACCATCATGGGTTATTCTGACTTGTGCTGCCACGCCAAAGGTCAAGACTCCTATAGACCAGGGCCACCCACAGGATTACTGACTTAAACATCTTAGATGGCATATTATATACAAGTGTTTTGGAGGCCATTTATGATGACATACTCTTGGGAAACAGCAGGTAGAGCCCATAGCCCTGAAAAGAATGAAAATCCTTGTTTTAAACACTTAATTACTTCTGGCAGCCAATTGCAAACTGCATCACAGGTTTCAGAGTTATACAACTGAGAGCACATGAAGCTGTGGTGTTGGTGAGATTTTAGGGTTATTTCAAACATATATATCTGTCTGTGTGGTGACTGCTTTAGCCTATACCACAGATAGGGAGGGACAAACGAGAACAGTTAATTGCTCCCTTGTGCAGGGTTTCTGGTAATCTTTTTGGTCGACTTTTTTGGTTGAATTTCTCAATTTAATATTGTATTTACCTCGCCCCTTATCACACTGAAGGTGGGAATCATCAGGCTATCATGTGACATGCATGGCTTCTTTAGTGAGACCAAGGCAAATGCTGTACCCGAAGATCCACTATTTAAGCACATCTTGGTTAACAAATGGGTGCCATACCACCATACACGGAACCCTAATGCAGATAAGGTGCCACATTGAGCCCTCTGGCAGCAACCTCTCAGTGTAGCCCGGGACATCACCCTGAGACTTGGTTACTGTTTTAACACAAATTTTGGGCATATAACCTGAAAATCCCATTTAGTAATATTTTTATGCAAATTATGTTCTGACAATATCAACTAAACGGGTTCCTAAAATACATTCTACAGCATGTTTAGGCCTAATTCTCAAATTGTGAAATATGGTAGGGTGTTCAGCCCACATCACTCCGTGCAGGTCCTTCTGCAGGAATAGGGTTCACATGATGTACAGGCAGCTGTGAGTATCCCTCTTTCCAAACCTTTGTGACTCAGGTGCTGTGGAGGAGGCTGTTGCACATGGCTCTTCTCTTCGCCCTTATTTTCTCTAAATAGAATTTAAATAATACACTAAATATTTTGCAGTAAGAATTCAGAGACCACACCATACGCTAAAATATGCAACATTTAGTGCATTTAAAGACACCTTCCTTTTTCCATTTTATTTATTATACATGACACCCTAACTTCCATTTCATGTATGGCTTCCTCATAAAAGAGTGGACATCCAATAATGTATCACTTATAATTAATAGGTTCACAGTGAGAAGAGTTTAGAGATAGGCCTTAAAATAGGAAGAAAATACAGGAAGTAATAGATCAGAAATAAGGAAGGGTCTGCAGTGTGGTATATATTACAAGAATGAAAAAAACTATATTTTTGTGTATACAGTGCAGCCTGTTCTTGCATCTTAATTCCAAAACATTTGGGGATTCATTTTTCATGTAAATAGAATTGAACCAGTGTAATTGCTTATTGCAAATTTGGGGATCTCAGAGTAATTACAGAGGCAAAAAATAAACAGTGAAATGGGGATGCTGGCTAGAGCCTGAACCATGGGAACTAGTGCCAGGGAAACTTTACACAGCTGGGAGCCTGCAGAGCTGGACACACAGGAAGAGGTAAGTAATGGAGGCCCCAGAGCAGCACCACACAAACAAACAATATGGCGTGTAAACACTGTATTCTCCTCTCTCAGCCATTTATCTTTCAGACAGCCATACAAGCAGTGGCACAACTGTGCTTACATAGTAAGTGGCTGGGAGGTTGTTTACACATTTCATTTTCTGGCTGGAATGCACGCATCCACATTATTCCCTCAAAAGAGGTATGACGAGTGTGGGAGGGTAAAAACGTTCTCTGTAAGCAGGCATGAACTAGGTATAGGTAAACGGTAGAAATAATTCAGTAAATAATTCAGTACAATAATTCAGGGAACATAGACTTAGATAAAAAATAGTCAAGCTCGCAAAATATATGCCAGGGATTGTTAACAGAAAATGTTTTATTTTTCGATTCAGCTGGAGTCCACTTTTATCTAATCAGTATGGATTATAGCAGAAGATTACTGCATCTGCTCCTTGTGGAAATTAGCTTGAAAAAGCTGAGAAGGAGAAAGTACAGTTAGTAGTGTTAGGGAGCTGACAGTATGAAAATGTACATCCCGGTCCCATTTAAAGCAAAGAAGCAGAGTGAAACTTCCATACTAAGAAAATTGAAAAGCTGCCCAAATTCGCAATGCTCAGCTCTGCTGAAATAAGTGTAGCTGAGAACTTGAAATAATTTGTCTTTGCTCTTCACCAAAAAGAACAGAGTACTCAATATACAGAGTATTGTTCAAAAAATTAAGTGAGCTTAAAAAAAAACCTTGAACATAAATAAGTCATTGGGTACATCAAAGAGCGGGCGGCTACCTGTATATTGCTGGCAAGACATCGTCTTGCCAGCACATTGCGGGTTCTAACAC